>OY757261.1:605933-773375 GCA_963584085.1 Pyrausta aurata
GCTGCGTGACCTCATCAATGTTGCGAGGTTGCTCACTCATCATACTCATCAATGTTCAAGGATTTATTTTCTGTCACAGTTGCTTTTTACAAGTGCAATTTATAATATTAAGTTTGAATAATGTCAAAAACACTATTATTATAATTATTAATAAACACCAAATTAGCCTTTTGTGATGTTTAATAAAATCCTCTCTTTAAGTAAATAAAGGCTTTTTGAATTGAATTGAATGTTTAAGAATTTATACTGTCAAATATCTTCACTCTATCACTAGGACTGATAAATATTAGAAACTCCCCGGAGCTTCATCAAGACCAGTGACGTTTTTGCTTGGATATGGATTTGGTAATCGCTGCCGGCAGAGGTGTTCCCTAGAAACTATAATTTGGACGCCATCGAGAAGAGAGTGAATATGCTGTTACTAGTCAAGCGTGGTCCAACTTAAGGCGCATTGTCACTTACCATTGAAGCAGCGCCATCTAGTGGTTTACGTAGTGTACACGTTAGCCACTAGATGGCACTGCTTCAATCCCATTTATATTCACGTTAACGCGCTCGATGCGTGTGATCGAGTAAGTCTCGCACTTTGGCCTCAGTTGTGATCCCCAAATGTCTGGCTATCTACATTTTAAACAACAAGTTCAAACCTCATGCTATCTTCATAGGGTATGTGTTCTAAAGAGAAACTGTTTTGTCTTCAGGGGCATGCGTCGGGGACCACCAGTAGCAGACCGGGGCCGGTTCGCGTCCGCCGCGCCCGTGCACACGCACTACAGACATCTGTGAGTATATAAAGTAAAAAAAGTAAAGTTATCCTGTAAGCATCTCACTGCTGAGCGAAGGCCTATTTTATATTTTCTGTTCCTTTAGAAATCATGTGAGTACATACAAGTGGTATTGTTTATTTATTACTCGTATTAGTATCCATCGGACAGGATCAGAAAAAGACAAAAAAAAATCATTATTTACTGTTATCATACATTATATACATTATTAACTATCGCAAGACCGAGATGCATGGCGTGATCTGGTGTCGGAGGCCAAGACTCACTTTGGGTCGCTGAGTCACCCCAGTAAGTAAGTAAGTAAGTATTATTTACTGTTGAAGAGTTCAATGAGCAGTTTTCTCCCATCGTTTTACAGCTCACACTAGATGGCGTTAGGGTCACTTTAGGAACATATTATTTTTTCTTCTCTCCTGTTCCGAAAATATAACTTTCCTGTGTAGATAGCCGGGTGGAAAATAGCTTATCCATCCCTAGGGTGGAAAGTAATTTAGTTTTAATTGACATGGCATAGAGTCAAGGCCTGCAGTCAAACCTTGGACCAAAGATAATTGAGTCACATCATGTTATTAAAATAACAAACATTTTTGCTTAGCTATAAATTGAAAATCATATTGTGTAGGTATTATATATAATCGTTGAAAAAAAATATATACAATTTCTAATTTTAATTAAACTTACAATTAAAATATTTGGCTGCCCGCCATAATGCCAAGATTTTATTTTTATTTTATATTGTCAGTGTCATTTCAGGAAGGATTCGTCCAAAGCCGTTAAAACTTTTATAAAAAAAAGAAATTATTTTTGATTCTGTTATTATCTGTGGAAAAAAATCGATCGATATTCTTTACAAAGATTTTAATTATTTGATATTTTCTGCTTTTTTGTACTCTGTTTTCATGTATTCGTGCCGTTATTCTTTCTAATCGTGTTAGGTGTTGTTAGTACTGTAAATCAACTGGCATATTTTGTTCAAAACTTGAGTTTTCCTTTCTCGCTGAACTACATAATACCTCACCAAGACATCTACAACCACTTTTGTAAATTTAATATTTTCCTTACAGTCGAAATGAAAAATAGTATGTTTAACTCGGGTTAAAGCACCCATTTCACTCTCGAATTATTGGCGCTCTCACTTCGTTCGAGCGCCAGAAACATCTCGAGTGAAATGGGTCGCTTTCTTCCCTTGTATAACAATCTACTATTTCACGTTGGCGGAAAACCATAGACAAAGAAAAAAAAGTGCGTAAGTAATTATTGTAAAATGCGTTAGTGACCTAAGGATTAATTGGGATACTCAGTTTTTGGCATTATTATGAACTTTAAGTACTAAAGGTTCACATAAATATTGTTTTACATAATTTATTATTTACGTTGGCGAAAAGAAATTACCCTCTGCTATAATTTTAAAATAAAGTTTAAAAAGTTAGTTCATTAAGTGACGCTAGCGCAATCTCTCGATGATATGAACATCTCATGACAAGAAAACTGCTCATTGGGCAAGTGCATTAGCTCATTAGACATTCACTCACTCCCTCTAATGGGACGCGTCGGTTTTGTTATGTTGTTAAGCTCGCCTAGATGGCGTTAGCAGTTTTATCTGTCGTAGTTTTTATTTCATTTCACAAATTGATCCACACCACTATTGTAGCCAAATTTAGTTTAGTATTTTTCTTCTAGCTAGAGCTTCTAATAAAAAGCCTAATCAGTATTGATATAAAAAAGTATAATCAAACAAGCCGAAACTGATTCCCTAATACTCGAGTAATATTTGGTAGAATATAACTAGAGATGCGAGATTACTTTAATTAATTTCCATGAGTTTGTTTAAGTGTACACTTTAGCTACTAGATGGCGCTGCTCAATCCCATATAAATTCACGTTTTTGCCTTATTTTACTTATCACAGAATCATTATATTTAGTCAAAGACACCATTTGAAGACTGAGAAGAATACCATTCATTGCTGGTAAATAGTATTCTCTCATATTCCTGTTGGTGTTTTGTTAATTTGTGTCAACTTGCGCTGAGCATCGAACCTGGGACCCTTGCTAACGAGTGGACCTACCTGTTCCAGACGCGGGCGCGGCGCGTGGGAGATGGGCGCGCAGCACTTCGGCCACTTCGCGCCCGCCTCGCAGTACATGATGGGTGAGCTACTTGACTATCGATTCTTATCTTGCTAATGGCAGGCAGTTTCTTTTTTGATAGGTAATTTGGTTTTTGACCACTGTAATGTATGATTAAAAAAATCAAGTCTTTTTGTAAATCGTAACAACCTTAAAGTTGTTTGTTTCAGTTTTAAGAGTCTGGCTGCCAAGAAAAGGCTATTTTAAAGTTTTAAATACTAACACTTTGAATTATCCAATGCTTTTTCTGGCAAAATTCAAAATTTCAAATAAGCATTCACTGGGCGACAAAATTATAGTATTTCTTCTATAGAGTCACCTGTGCAGACCCTGTGCCAACTCTGGACTAAATATTATTGTTGTAGTGACAGGATGTTTTAATGTTAATTTAATATAGACTGAAGGACGCGTTGACTCAGGTCAGCATGAACATGTACCGAATCCAATAACTTTATTCATGTAGGTATACTTTGTTTTAAAGCATTGGAGATCCCTAACATGTGCTATCGACAAAAACTCGATTCTTGTTCGTTCGTTCGATGAATATCAGTATCTGAAGAGTTTGTTTGTTTAAACGCATTATGGAACTACTGGTTCGATTTGGACTTATTTCTCGTGTTAGATAGCTTATTTATCGGGGAAAGCTATAAAACATTTCGCGATGACCTACGGATCGTAAAGATAATTCGTTGTTGAGCTCTAAAGTAGGGATTGCTACACATCCGTCTGACAATATCTTGCTTATTGAAAAACGATTCCATCGATGAATAAATAAGTTAAGTTTGCGAATGAAATTACTTTTTTAATTTCAGCGGGCGGCATGGGGTGGGGCGGCGCGCGCGCGTCGCGGGGCCCGCGGCACCGCTCCTTCATGCGCTAGCGCACCCCGCTCCCCGCTCCCCGCACCCGCAGCACCAGCGCCATTGCGGGTGATATCGCCTGATCATCCATCTTATTGGGAGCTGAGCCTGCCGATTGTGACTAAATTGTAACCAAATTTTAGAGAATTTGAATTAAGATTGCAACGAAATCGTCGCCAAGAAAAAAAAAACAATTTTATTTTCAACTTAAGTTATTGGTCAATAGTCGACTCAACCGATGGTTATACATATCGTTACCAACGGTGGAATATTTACGATTATGTGTGTTTTGATGAAAAACTACTTCACGCATAATTGTAGTCATTCAACCAATGTTTGAACCAACTTTAACTTTGAACCATTTGTTTACTATTTTAAATACATGGTCAAATATTATATTTTTCGTGGATAAACATCCAATTCAATTACACTTAATTCTTAATAAAACTGATATTATACATGATATGTAGACTCTCAGAAAATTATTTCGCACATATTTTTCCTTAATTATAATAACTAAGTTTACATAATATGTTGATTTCTTAGACTATAAGTAAAATAAACAATTTAAAATAATTGTTCAATTTGTAGTTTTATATAATTCAAATAATAGCATAATTCAACCTAATGCATGACATCAGTACAATCACACGAAACACATGCACGTAATTAAGGTTAAGATTAATTCAATGATAATACAATATAATAAAAGGGACTAGGTCATCTGAATGGTAATAATATTCTAATCAAAAGGGAATTATCTACCACGCTCAGTTTTTATACATATAATTTCGCAACCTGTTCTCAAATCACGCAAACAAAGGTAACAAATAAAACAATCTTAGAAAATTTAGAAACAAATCAACTTTATTATCAAGATGAAAAAGATCAAATCATATATTATATAATTATAAGCTTACGAAACAGATATGTAAACCGCATAGATCACAGTGACTGTCTAACATAACCCTTGCTCGCAACCGAACCCTAGGCGGCGATATACGATACACATTATACATACATATCAAATAAAAACAAACTATCAATTTCATATTGCGTTTCAACTAAGGAGTAACGATGTAAAATTTACAATTAATAGTATAATTAATACTCCACCGAGAATTTCCCATTAGCGATTTACTATAATGTCTTTGTTTTTAATCATTTTAATCATTAAATGGTAAAACATCTCACTAGCATAAATATTTACACGCCCTTTCGCGGGCAAAGTCTGTCCATTGTAAAAAATTATCACTCGCGACATGGCACGTTGAGGCCGCGGGGGGCCGGGGGCCGAGCCCGGGGCCCACTAGTCGCCGGGGTGCTCGGGGCACGATCTGTTCACTTCAAACCATTGGTCTATACATCTGGAAAGAGAAAAAAATAACGGTTTAGTATGACACATAAATTTATCTCACACAATCATAGGTGGGTACGACACATGCTTTTTGCATAACCTTAATTGTCAATCACATCACAGTTTCGATAAACTGATAAATAAGTAGGTCAATTGTTTCCCTTTTAGGCAAGGCAATAGTTCCCGGACCTAATGCACGTAAAAACTGCATGCATGCATCCACTCCTCTATTATAATGAAGAGCCTTTGAACGCTCTATAGTTGTATACTATCAGTACGTCCATCAACAGGGCATACCCCACGGCGTGCCTCTCATCTCGATCGCATCTCGAAGGGTCAACAGCGCCCTAGATCCGGCCCTGCTTATCGGGCCCTTTGTCTGGCCCTTTGGCGGCGAGACAGGGTTGGCTTGGCTCTTTTGGTATTGTTTATGATATATGATATACATGAAATAAAATGATTTAAAATTTTAGGTTGTGATTATGAAGTTTTAAAACTCATTCACATCGAAAGCCCCGTAAAATATGACCACATTTCAGGTTTCTTCAATTTCTATTAAATCAAGAGTTATCATTCTTCGGTTAGATTTTTGTTATACAAAATATATAGTAGTAATAATATAAAAGTAAGTAGTTTCAATGGCTAATATGTATGTATGTGGTTAGGTGAATGTGCATTTGTTTAGGGAAGATTTGATGCATATGTTTAGCTGAATCTATGATGCATAGAATTACTGCAAGTTTTTACAAATGCCCTAAAAAAATTGAGAGACCATAATGCAGATTATTTGGTTACCGACCAAGAAGAAATACGGTTATTCCATTGCATTTCGCTATCTCAAACTTGTGGAAATACGCTCAACCCTGTGCAGTCTCTATTCAGGCACTCGGTCATCGGATCCAGGGCGCCGCCCGCCCTCGGCGATCTCAGCAACATTCTCACAGCGTTATCGAATTTTAAAATATTCCTCCCTCCCTTAGATCCGCCGTTCAAAACTTAACGTTTCATATTGCAGCATTTTTATATCGGATACTTGTAAAGAATTTTTCATAAAGACTGCATTTTTAAGACTTGTTTGGGGTGAAATTGGGGTTTTGTAAATGTCAATGTTATATGAAAATAATGTACCTGAAGTTTTCTTTTGTAGTTTTAACAACAAAAGCTGTACGAAAGGTAACTTATAAAATCAGTTTTTCTTTGCTTGACGAATATTGTTAGCAATATTGACATTCTTTTTTAATGAAATGATTAATTTTAAAATAAGATAAACTCAAAAACAAAACTTACAACCTACATAGGTAATTGATTGCTAAACACAGATCTTTTTACATTAAATAGCTAATTAATTTTATTCAAGACTAATATTAAAGTTATAACAATATTCAATATTCGACTAACAAAGAGGTCTTCACACTGTGGTTTTCATAAAGCTACAAGCAGACATAGCTGATATGACATAACCAAAAGTGTCTGCATGTGAATAAATAAGGCCTATCCGGTCCTCAAACAACAGTGACAGTGCCGATCAGTGACGTATCCATCAGAGTCAGTAAAAAATAAATTTGTACGACGCTATCCATACTCGTCAGTGGCAGTGACGCTCAGTGATCACTCGATCTCACTGAGCGTCACTGTTCGGATGTGTCTCACTGTGCGGATAGGCCTTTTAAAATGAAGTGCGAGTCCAAAAAATGACTGATGGTACTGGTCAAATGTAGATGATGGTACTGGTCAAAAGTAGATGGTGGTACTGATCAAAGGTAGATGGTGGTACTGGTTAAAGGTAGATGATGGTACTGGTTAAAGGTCGGTGGTACTGGTCAAAGGTAGGTAGGTGGTACTGGTACTGACCCCTTGTGGTAGATGCAGAGGCACGGTAGGCGCGCGATGGTGTCGCCCGCCGACAGCTCCTCGAGGCAGATCACGCACTCCCCCTTCGAGTCGCTCAGCACGTCCTCTGAAATTGAGTTACATGATACGGTTATCGCCAGTTAACAGATGTCAGTAAGTCTCAAGGGTTACTCAGGTAATATAAGCCGTATTCACGTAGAATATTCGTTACATGCATCAGCAGGATTCTGGGAAGATGATGATAATACCCGTTTTAATCTCTACAAAATAAGGCACCATTGTACGGAGCTTATCAACAGATTTGGCCTGCAATAAGGATGGGTGCAACTGTTTCCAAAGAAACGCTCTGAATTATTGTCTTGACAAGAGAATCAAAATTCTATGAACGTTGATATGATGAGAATTTTTCCTTGTAAATTTTTTCCCTAGGATATAAGTACAGTAGGTAGGTTACCATCAACTTGGGCATGATATTCGAACTTCTATTATAATAAATCACTATCGAATCAATCGACTGGCTGCAAGAAAAAGTCTGGAACGGGATACTGTCATGAACACATAATGGTCTATAGTTTTAGAAGTAAAAGACATTGCGAGTTCGGTCAACAAGTTGAGTTTATTAATAACGGTTCTGCAAGAAAAGATTTCAAGTCCCTGCAGTGAAAGCAGTAATCGGTAATAAGTCAGTTTATTGTGTGTAAATACATAATATGAACTTTTAATATAACTTATCCTCAAACTCCATTCATAGGAGCTCACATACATTTAGTAGAATCTTGCTACAATACTGAATCAACAACGAATTCACAGATATATTTAGCATATAATGATCGTTATGACTCTTCGTATGCTATCCTATTCCCTGCATAAAGGTCGCAAATGAATTAGGAACTGGTGTATTTGAACTCCGAAGCAAATACGAGCGACGTATGGAAATATGGAGGATCGAATTCACATTGCTAATGGACTCGTTGCGGGTGAACGAATAAAGCGTAAAAGCATGAGTACCTACTTTAATATTTTATGTATAAATAGTAGATTGTTATACAAGGGGAGAAAGCGACCCATTTCACTCGAGATGTTTCTGGCGCTCGAACGAAGTGAGAGCGCCAATAATTAAAAAGCAGTTGCAACGCACTCCTCCGCAGAACTTGCAATCACAAGTGAACGTACCTCACCATGGATCGGACCCTACGCTAAATAAAGAACATGTTTTGCGAAATATAGACCAGGAAGAACTAGTAAATATCACAAAAAGATATAAACGCAAACTTCAGTTAACTCCCGGAACGTCAGACTTATCGATCGAACACAAAATTGATGAACTGAACGTCTCACAAGAAAACAGGTTTGATGTCCTTACTAAAGCACTGTCTACACTGATCGAACAAAATAGCGATATTAAAAAATCTGTCGAGTGCATGTCTGTTAAATACGACAGCTTGCTCAACAAAGTTGACAATCTTGAAAAAGAAAACTCCGTGTTCAAGACCCAAATTAAAGTTTTAGAGAACAAAGTCGAATTACTCGAAAGGGATACAAAATCAGCCTCAATTGAGATAAGAAATATCCCTAAGTCCGAGCACGAAAATAAGGAATCTTTAGTTTCTATAGCTCAAAAAATTAGCTCAATTACTGGACCCCAGCCGCTTGAAAATCCTGAAATCAGAGATATTTATAGAAATAAATCTGGCACCATTGTCCTACACCTTACTTCCAACATAAGAAAACAAAGCTACATCTCTAACATAAGAGCTTATAACAAGAACAAGAGGACTAGTCAGGAGCCACAATTAAATACTCAAAGTCTAGGCCTTCAAGGGGCTGTAAAGCCTATTTTTATCTCGGACCATCTCACCACTCATACTCGGCACATCTTTTACCTAGCGAGAGAGCAAGTAAAAAACAAAAACATTCACTCTACTTGGACTTACAACGGGAAAGTCTACATCAGGAAGCAAGAAGGAGACCAGCCTGCCCTAATAACCAGTGAGCAAGAACTACAAGATCTAGCAATAGCTTCCATTTAGTTTGAGATAGTTAATAAACTTATTAGCCTAACCGCATCTTTAATTGCATGTTATTTATTAACCTACACAATTCACTATTTACTCACAGTTTTACCTACACATCATAAATACATTATCAAAGTATCGTTACCTATTTTTTTTTTTTTGTACAATATGCAAATGGATGACTGGCAGTCATGCCTAGATGATTCCGTCTGTAAAGCGATCACATGTAGCCCTGAAGATTGCGTCTCACTGCTGCCTAACCCTTCATCGTGCCTTTCTATACTGTCACAAAATATACGTAGCATAGGAGCTAATTTCTCCGGCCTCCTTACCTTAATTGAAAGAATTAAGACTCCATGTGACATTATTGTGTTATCCGAGTGCTGGCTCTCGTACTACCCGACTATTCCGGTTATAGATAATTATGACGCATACAAAACCACCTGTAGTTATAACCAGAATGATGAAGTTATTGTTTACGTGAAAAAATCCTTAACTAATGTAAAAGTAATCGAACCTGATGCTTCAGATTGCAATTGTCTAATCAGCACTGTAGGCAATGATCTAGCTATAATTGCCCTCTACAGACCTTATGCTTTCTCTGATTCGTCAGATTTTATACTATCGATGGATAGTGTCCTTGCGGGCCTTAAGTCTTATAGGAATATCGCTCTCACCGGCGACATCAACATTGATATTGCCTCTGGCTGTCAGACCCCCAACACATTGGAATATTTAGACGTTCTTAGTCACCATGGTTTATTTCCTGGACATGTCTTCCCGACGCATGGCTACACCTGCTACGATCATATGAATCTAAAGACTACTATGTCGGCAAAAGTCTTGGTTCTTGAAACGACCCTCACTGACCACTTCTCAGTCTTGCTTGCCCTAACCAGAACTTCGTCCTCTAGTAATAAAAATCCACCGCTAGTCACAAGAGTTGATGACGATAAGCTTTTTGCAGACTTGCTTAAAATTGACTTTAGTTCAATCTACAACACTGAGGACCCTAACCGCGCAACTGCACTCTTTATTGACCCCATTATCTTGGTAATAAAAAACAACACCAAACATATCTCAATGTCTCGTAGACGTAGGCCTCTGAAAGCCTGGATTACTCCAGGTCTTCTAAGATGTATGCGGCACCGTGATAGTTTGTTTAAAAAGGCTAGAAAAGAACCATACAATGAAGTCATACAGACATCATATAAAAGGTACCGTAACTACTGCACTAATATCTTGAGAAAGGCAAAGCGGGAATATGAAAGGGCAGAGTTTGAGAAAGCCGGGAAAAATTCCAAGCAGCTATGGAATGTAATTCATTCTGTTACCAACATCACCAAACCGGCATCATCGGCTAATAATTTAATTGACTCCAACAGATGCCCCTCCCACACCATCAATGAAGTAAACTCATATTTTGCTAACATTGGCAGGGAATTAGCTAATAAAATTCAACCTCCTCCCTCTTTAAATCCAACATCAACTATCTCGCCACAGCTAAATTCACTTGCCGTCATTGGGACCGATGAATCTGAGGTCAGACGTCTTATACTTTCTTTAAAATATGACTGTGCAGTCGGCTGGGATGGCATCTCATCGGCACTCTTAAAAAAACATATTGATATTTTTGTTCCTCCTTTCACTTACATCTGTAATTTATGTTTGAATGCTGGTATATTTCCTGATCTCTTTAAAAAAGCTGTCCTTCATCCTATTTTTAAATCAGGGGATAGAAGCCGGGTCGAGAATTATAGGCCAATCTCAATTCTACCAGCACTATCTAAGGTACTTGAGAAAATTATTAATTTTAGACTCACCTCTTTTCTTGAAACTAACAACATACTGTCACCCAATCAATTTGGTTTTAGAAAGAAAAAATCCACTGCTGATGCCGTACATAATTTAGTGGATCACATAGCTCAAAAACTAGACCAGGCTCATAAATGTGTTGGGCTATTCCTAGATTTATCTAAAGCCTTCGACACGGTATCAATTCCAACCCTATCGTCCAAACTGGAATTGCTGGGTGTGAGAGGGACACAACTATCATTATTCCAGAGCTACTTAACCGGTAGAACCCAGTGTGTGCGGATTGGACCTAATACCAGCTCTGAACTACCTATTACCCACGGTGTGCCCCAGGGCAGTATTCTTGGCCCAAGTCTGTTTCTGCTCTACATCAATGACTTGTGTGAACTAAATCTTCCAAATGGTAACATATTTTCTTATGCTGACGACACAGCTCTCATATTTACAGGAATCACTTGGTCCGACACCTATGAATGTGCTCAGCGGGGATTTGATGCTGTAGGAACATGGCTCAGACAAAATTTATTAACGCTTAACTTTTCAAAAACCAAACTTGTAAATTTTTCGATTCGCGATTCTCTAGCCAATATTCCAGTCACTTTGAAAATAGCCTTTGAGCCATCACCTGATAGCATCGCCCCTCATATCAATCCATCGGGTTTTATTGATGTAGCAGCATCTGTTACTTATCTAGGCATAATCCTTGACTCCAACCTTAATTTTAAACTTCATATCGACCAACTTTCGAACCGAGTGCGCAAATTAATTTTTGTGTTTAGGTTACTTAGACAATCAGCTGATGCAGAAACAATGAAGATGGTGTATAGAGCTCTTTGTGAATCTATTCTGACTTATTGTATAACAACATGGGGGGGAGCCGCTAAAACCTATGTTATGCAACTTGAACGCGCACAAAGAGCCGTTCTCAAAGTATGTTGCTTCAAGCCCCGACTATACTCCACTGAAAAGCTCTATGACTTTTGTCAAGTGCCTACAGTCAGACAACTGTTTATATTGGCTTCTGTCCTTAAACAGCACGCACATACACAATACCTGGGTGAATCAAATCGACGGTACCCTCTTATTACAACCGCAAAAGTAAAAACCTATTTTAGCCACCGTTTCTTCGTTTTTCTTGGACCCTTCCTATACAAAAAACTGAATAAAATGTTATCTCTGTATCACCTTAATCGCTATAAACTCAAAATT
Source organism: Pyrausta aurata (assembly GCA_963584085.1). Lineage (NCBI taxonomy): Eukaryota > Metazoa > Arthropoda > Insecta > Lepidoptera > Crambidae > Pyrausta > Pyrausta aurata. The sequence continues at coordinate 617,954 of OY757261.1, forward strand.
ACTTTACTTAAATGGTTACTTCAGCAAACGTATGGCGAGACTGAAAATCTCTTAATAATAGCTTCGTAATGACAAATACTTGTACGTAACACAATGTATTTTTCTTTATATAAGTATATATATATATATGGACACTTGCACACGTTCTCTCTCTCTCACACACACACACACACACACACGCACACACACACGCACACACACACATACACACACACACACACACACACACACACACACACACACACACACACATACACACCCACACACATACGCATCGCGCTTTTCGCTTGCACGCACATTATAGCAGTAATCTTAGAATTATATTTAAAAATAAAATAATATAGTTATAATGATTATAGTTATAATATTCAGCTGAATATTATAACTATAATCACAATGTCACAGTAAACACTACGCCGGACTGAATTTGTTAAGCCGATTGATGCTTTATAGAAATTATATTGACGGTCGGAGATGGAGCCCTGGTGACCTGTAATACAGGTTCTTTACCTACCTCAGGCACCAGCGATCCACAAACTAAGATCACTAAAAGCAACAATCTATGCCCACTTTCCGTTCTCAATTGTTTAATTGTAATGTTATTTTGTCTCAACTGTACTGTGTGTATTTGATTAGTTTGTGGTGACTAAATAAACAATTTATTTATTTATTATTTAATTCGAGAGTGAAATGGGTGCTTTCACCCGAGTTAAACATACTATTTTTCATTTCGACTGTAAGGAAAACATTAAATTTACAAAAGTGGTTGTAGATGCCTTGGTGAGGTATTAAGTAGTTCAGCGAGAAAGGAAAACTCAAGTTTTGAACAAAATGTGACAGTTGATTTACAGTACTAACCTAACCTAACACTATTAGAAAGAATAACGGCACGAATACATGAAAACAGAGTACAAAAAAGCAGAAAATATCAAATAATTAAAATCTTTGTAAATAATATCGATCGATTTTTTTCCACAGATAATAATAGAATTCAAAAATAATTTCTTTTTTTTATAAAAGTTTTAACGGCTTTGGACGAATTCTTCCTGAAATGACACTGACAATATAAAATTTTAAAAAAATCATCTTAGCATATGGCGGGCAGCCAAATATTTTAATTATTAATTGAATTAAAATTAGAAATTGTATATTTTTTTATCAACGATTATACATAATACCTACACAATATGATTTTCAATTTTTAGCTAAGCAAAAATGTTTGTTATTTTAATAACATGATCTGACTCAATTATCTTTGGTCCAAGCTTTGACTGCAGGCCTTGACTCTATGCCATGTCAATTAAAACTAAATTACTTTCCACCCTAGGGATGGATAAGCTATTTTCCACCCGGCTATCTACACAGGAAAGTTATATTTTCCGAACAGGAGAGATGAAAAGTTATGTAGTTGCTTTGATGATATTTTTAGGCCGGTTGAGCGTAGCTGGGCGGCCAGTATTGAGTTACGCATACTTAAGTCCATTGTGTCGTGTTAGCTAACTTTGGTTTGTTGTTGTCAGTGATAAAGCAGCTGGAAATTGGAAGACCGATGAAATGGCTCATTTGCTTAATTAAATGACATTTTCAGTCTGAATAACATTTATCAATAATCTCAGGTTTAATTTTGAGTTGCCATCAAGTGAATTCAATGTATTATTCTATACTTTTAGTCACTTGCAGGATGAATTACAAAACGCAGCGTCAAAGCGACGCGACGGGCGCGCATTTACATGCCGCGGATCGAAAATATATTTGCAATATGTTAAGGCTTTTACTTTTTGTAGAGCTAAAGTTCAATAATACATTTTCCAATACAGGTCTAGTTTCGCAGTTTTATTATAAAATCCTGGAAACCTCAGAAATTAAATACCGACAGTAACCTCGCAAAAAATAAGACTACGCAAAAAAATACAACAGCAATTATCCAGCGGTAATCGCACTGGTCTACTTAGTGAGCTACTCACAAAATGATAAATGAATCAACCACAGGAGGCCTATTGCTGAACAACCACTTAAGACGCCACTAGTTTTTTAAAAGTGGTTGTAGCGAAGTGGTCTACATCCTGCCTGCGTCCTTTACTTGGTCACCCGACCATCTTACTGGTGGTTATTTTAAGTGTACTCAGGTGTTAGATATTAACGTCTGCAACTTGGGATATTCACTTATTCATCTCACTACCTTGGATCTTTTTGATGATGTCTTACATACTGTAGACATAGAACGAACTCAGGTGGAGGAGCAAAGCAGAAGAAGATGAAGAGATGTGTTATATACTGACCGTTGTATGAAAGGCGAGGCCTGGTGAGGCACATGACAAGGTGGCATTCTATGTCGTCCGGCAGCACGAACTTGCTGCACACTGGGCACTTAATACCTGGAAACAATGGAAAATACTAATTAGTTATCATTCATTTAAATTAATTAAGCACTTAGAACAGCTTTTGAAAGCTGATAAAGGTACGTTTCTGTCGGATGAACATAACAAAACCTTGGCAGACATCTTCAAGGCTTGTTAGGCTTTGTAGCTTAACATCGTATGGAACTGTTACCTTGTCACTTTCAATTTAGATCTTATAAATGGAACATACCCAAACTAATGAGAACAGATTTCTTAATTATATCAAGATTTCTTTAACCACCCCCTCATGGACTCTGTACCTACCTACATTTGTGTCTTTTCTTTGTCCTTCATTGTCAATGTGTAAACAACGATCGTCTTTTCTTTAGTACTTTTCTACCATAAACTCATTTCTTATTTAAAGCTTTCAGAAAATTGTCGTTACCTTTTTCCTACCTTATCGACTTACAATCAAACCGTTTATACATTTCCCTCGGGAAAACCCTTTCAAAGTTACCTTTCAGATTCGGTCCGGCACCCGTGTTAAACACGTCCACTCTAGGCTTGGCAATGGAACCTTTTGTTCTTTAAAATATAACATCAAATGTATGCTTATTTATTTTGTGTTTCAACTTCAATCATATGACTTCACAAACATTTCAAGTTAAAGTATGGAAAACGTTCGTAACTTTTCTAACACACGTTATTTATTCAATACATGAGTAATTACTGATAACATTTTAAAGTACTTACATCGATTGGTTAAAGTGAAAGACACTCAGTAAATTGTCTGAGACAGAGACTATTAATACATAAAATATATTGCCTCATATATAATTCGAATATTCTTGACAATTCTTTACTTATTAATTATAATCGTTTTATTAACTCGATGGAATTCTTAGCTATTTATATTGATATTTAATTTAAGGCCCTTGCCTTTCTATAGTCAAAAAAACCTGTGACCTGTGTCAAGGTAAATCACCCATCAAGATAACCTCAAGATAAACCATACAAACATAACACCAGAAATGGTCAACACATTTTGTTGGCAAATGAACCCATCTCACAATTTTAACCGTAACACAACGACATACAGCTCAAAACTTACTAGAATGCTATACTATAGTTATCATAAATAAGTGGCCATAGAATAGGCGATTTGTAAGCGCCGGTGGGAGCGTGATCCGAGTGCAAACGCGGGGCAATGGGTTCAACTCCTCGGCAGGAAAACCGTTTTATTGGCCGGCAGGCTACAATGGTCGCATTGATTACTGTGAGGGCGAGATAACTTTGGATGACAAGTACATACTTAGCTTACATTATTTTTTTGAGTAGATGGGCTGAGATTTATCTGTCAAACAAATGGATGGTGCTTCTAGGCTTACAATTTGGAAAAGAAACTATTAGTATTGGTGGTAATGAAGCATTTCGCAAACTTCCATTAACAATGGTTGCTCAGTCTGACATCAGCAATCAAGTCCATCAGTCAGACCTGGACTGATGTGACTTACGCCAGAATGAAGGAAATTTTTCACGGTTCAATTTTCATCAGTCCGTTCAGTTTACATTTTTCTTATATAGGCTAAATTCTAGACCGAAGAAATATTCAGAGCTTGAGAAGTGGTGGCCATAGAGAGATACACTTTAACGTCAGTGTACGCGGTAACCGGCTTGGGCTGGTAAAGATACAGGCAGCATTGAAATATGTAGTAAATTATCTTTTAGGGACGTAAGAAGCTAGGTCTCACAAGTCAGAACTTCCGACGAATAGTTTCCATTCCCAAAATATTCAATTTACGAACTGGCAAACAGAACCGTTCGGATTGTGATTCCATCGGAGACGCGGAGTGGAGTGGATTACTGCATGGTCCGTCGCCGGTGGCGCACAGTGGTTCCATATAAATAAAAAATGGACATTGATGCTAGAAGCTTGAAATTTTTTCTGATGGTTTACACTAAGTCAACTAATATGACAAAAAAAATATATCATCCTACCACGACTACATCGTAGTAAAAAAAATAAGTATATATTTTTTTGTATGGAAGAAATCACATTTCTGTTTATTTCTCGATACACTTAAAAGTTGTCAAGATGACGATCATATATGTAAGAAAACAAGTGATTCTGAGTATTTCATGCAAAGATACTTTGTACTTATCTCTGCGTACTTTTGAGTTATTATGGGTTGAAAAAACGTAATTTTGTATATTAAAATTAATGTTTATAAGATTGAATCGAAGAAATATAAACTTATTTGATTAGTAGTCACTAAACTAATATGGACTGCAACTATATAAAACAAAAATCACTGAATATTTTGGTCAACGTTTTCTTGAGAAATCTCTGTTTCCTCTGAAAATAATTCACTGTGTAAGATTAATGCGCTGGCCTCTGGAAATAATTGTTTATGGGATCGAACAAATTTTGGCTTAATATGAGTGATGTAAGGATCCGAGCTAATTAGGAAGTTGTGGATTATGTCCAAATTAGTTTCAACTCTGCCAATTTTTCTTGTGTGGGCCTGTCTAACGTTTCGGAAATCTTTATTTCGTGCTTCGGATGCTTCTTCGGTAAGCATGCCTATAGGTATACATGAAAAACTTTCACAAATATCTGCGCCATGAATCAACAGCTTATGTACACTAGAAGGCATGTAATACCATGGGTATAGGTTAGTATACAGTATTGCTGATTCTTTGCAATATTCCCTAAAAAGGCTAGTATTAATATGTTGCCCAGATGAAATCACTTGAAGAACAACTGCAAATCAAATTGATTAAATAAGGGTGAATAATACCTGTTATTTTCAAAATTTTTGAAAAACCTACGTGCTGTATTACCATTGTTAGTGGTGCCAAATCCCTGTTTAACTATGTCAATTAACAAACCAATTTTTGAATTCTTTTTGGGTCAATTTATTTCTGGTTTCTTTTAATAATTTGTCATCATTTCGGGCTACCCACTTTTTAAAATCTAAATTGTAGGAAATATGTAATATACATTCCACATTTGGAGCGAGGATAAACCGTATTGGTAAATGTCATCTCTGATAGGTGATCAATTTACGAGAGTAAGAAACGAACCAACACTTGGCTGGACTGGACTTTAAAAAGAAAAAATAACGAAAACAAAAAACGTAACAATAATAAAAAAACGTAACAATAACAAAAAAAGACAACAACGAAAAATTTAATGGAAGCGTACAGAAAAAGTAGTAACACGTCTTATCACAACCACACTTAGCTGTACACTGATGCATACGAGTGCGCACGCGCAGTGCGTGAACGTACATGTCGTATTGAGTCATCAATTGCTTTATTGTTATTCTGGCAAACTCGCGTTGGAGCTATTTTTTGCTGGCCAGCGCTCCAAACAATAAATATTTTTGAATTATTTCCCTAAAAACAAGTTTTTTTTTAATATGCGTATATTTTATTTGTACGTACATACTTGTGTTTAATTATAAACAATATTATGTTAATTTTATTTATATATTATACAGCCCATTTTTAATCTTATTTTATTATTTAACTAAATGGTTTAAGCAATGGGTTAAGGCAAAAAAAATATGTTCAACCCTTAATAACTCAAAAGTACGCAGAGATAACTACAAAGTATCTTTGCATGAAATACTCAGAATCACTTGTTTTCTTACATATATGATCGTCATCTTGACAACTTTTAAGTGTTTCGAGAAATAAACAGAAATATGATTTCTTCCATACAAAAAAATATATACTTATTTTTTTTACTACGATGTAGTCGTGGTAGGATGATATATTTTTTTTGTCATATTAGTTGACTTAGTGTAAACCATCAGAAAAAATTTCAAGCTTCTAGCATCAATGTCCATTTTTTATTTATTTGGAACCACTGTGTGGCGGAGTGGTACAGACGCTCAAGTTTTCCACTGAGCGAGCTCGATAATTGACTGACAGACGACGAATAGGGTTGGCACAAAAGGAGCACAAGTTTTTACAATTTGGAGCTTGACATAATGGTCTGATTCTGGTTACGATAAAATATAAACCCAAATAAACATTGCCGGCACAAAAAACATACTTTAAAATGGTCACGTAACAAAAATGATCATTTAATTCCTGCTGGCTTAAACTTTTTACTGGGAGAAATATAAAAGGAACGTATTTCAAATTGCTAGAGAAGTCTATTTTTGTTTCATCTAAACGGAATCTCAAAACAAACAAATTATCCCAGTGAATGTGGAAATAGGGCCCTCTTCCGCAACACAAACATCTTTGTTATTTGATTGTAGATTCATCAACTAACCGAATCAAGATAGTTAAATGTCCGATTTAATTTATGAGTACAGAGTTAAAGATAAACACCGAAATAATCATTTTAGTTTGGAACCTTAGCCTTATTTCTAATTTTAATAAATAAGGAAGACTAGACTTCCAAATCATTATTTATATTATAACAAATAGGACTGAAACCGCTGATGTCGTCAGTTTGAGAACATAATTAAGTGTTTTTATTTACGAGTATTTATACCATTGTGACGTCTCTACACTCATTCGAATCGATTCGTATATTTAACATTGTAACTGGAAAAGGCAGTGAAGCTGCAAAATGTTTTCGGCGAAAAATACCTGGGCAAACATTGACGATGAAAATATTGTATTTATAATGCTTCGTTAAGTCTGGAATGAGTTTCACACGTTTAGAGGTCTCAGGTTCAATGGTCGGTCGAGTTTAAATGAGTTATGAAGGGTCTAATGCCCAGGACGTATTGTCGGACACCTCTTATCCATTGACGCAAAGTATATTTAAAATTATGATTATATATATACACTAAATTGTATTGCAGTGAATGGGTAATATGTTTAAAGCTGGTGTTATAGAATTTGGATTATGGATGTATGTCATACATCAGGATTTGCGGCGATCGATGTGTATCATCAGTACGATAATGTGTCACATTTCAGTCAGTACTGAGAAAGAAGATTTTTTCATTTCACATTTGCAAGTTAAGGTTCGATTGTTCAATATTTTAAAGGTAAGACTAATGCCCTCTATAATATTTTAGAAGTACTGTAATTTTGAATTTTACTAAACATTCAGATTTATTAATTGCAAGTCACTTCAAGTTGGGTATGATATTACCACTGTTACCAGACATACCAGTATCAATAAACCAGAACACTTAAGGAATCAAACGATCAATCCTCCATTTTAGACTTTACAAACAATACGAAGAAATTCAAACGTGTCCAACACCTTAATGGCTTCGGACAATCGAATCGATTGACCAAACCATTCCGAGACATACACCAGACATTATTGTTATGTTAAGTATGTATTCATGGGATAAAATATCAGCGGTTATGTTTCAGCTGGAATGAATTCGGTGAACAGTTAAGCGAACCGTCCATAGAATATTGTCGAATCAAAAAAAGCCACGAAGGACATTGATTGAATCTTTCCTGGCTGAAGAAGTCCCACATAGATAATAGATCCCACATACAAGCGTATGTGGGTTACAATCCAGTAGCAGGTTTAACTATTTGCCTTGACGCCAGCAACGCGATCAATGAGAGAGCAATTAGGAGATTTCTAAAACTAACTATCGACTTCCACTAGACTCGCAAAGCAAAGAGAACGACAGGTAACACGCGAAAAGGCTTAATTTATAATGAACCTTACAGCTACATCGTTACGCACAATGACCCAATCGTGAGGCTAAGTGCGGAAATCACCCCAGACAAACTAACAAATACATCGCTCAAAGCCGTCAAATACCAGTAACATCAGTTATAGTCCCCCTATCCGATTTCGACTACGGTGGCCAGTAACCGACTGCGCGGGACATATTATAGTGCACAAACAGTCCGGCTATGAGAATCGGCCAGATTGCTGTCAATCTGACACGGCCGGAGAGAGATCAGGCGCAGGACCAACGGCTTTACGTGCTTTCCGAGGCACGGGGGTAAAACACCGCCAACTTCCAAACTCCGGGCTTCCTTGAAAATTTCTGAACAGAAATACCCAGGTACATATTTTTGGCATCGAACCCGGGACCTCTGGCCCAGCCGTCGCTTTAAAATGCGACCCTCTAACCGATGCGACATCAAATCAATTACGAGTAATACATCAGTAAACATAGGTTGCATTATGTACTGAATTCGTCCCACTGTGTAACAAGGCACTGGGTACTGCACAGTGCAACGCGTCTGATTGTGTTTGTGCAATCACATCGCTCCTATCGACTCTTGTTTGGTTTGGCTCTGATTGCACTCTTTTACATTTTGTGTCCAGTTTTTCAATCGATACCCGGCTCTTGTCATGAGATATACAAGTACTGCAAATGCGTATTAAAACAATTCTCTTGTGTTTCTAATGTGAACGTAAAAAAGGATAGATTATTAATACAACTAATGGTACAATTTCCATACATGTACCAATTCAGAAATTGAAAATAAGTGATTACAATTAGAGTTGAATTTTTTGGTAATTGATATTGTTTCAAAGGTGAACCCAATGACAAACTTTCAATTTTTAATCTATCACTAATTCTAGATACAGTTAGCAGTAATTATCGAGCTGTAATTAAATTGATTGCTTATAAAATCACAAACTTTTTAAGTCACTGAACACCACCTTAACGCGTGTCATTGTTTTGTAACATGATTCAACCAAGACCCAGTTTTGCAACAAAATTAAAATCCACAATCTGAACGGCACATTTCATGATTTTATTTCAGTTATAAACTGTGATCGTTTTATTTGGCACTGCTACACCTCAGTGTAACAGTTGGTGTGTTATCGACAAGTTCCAGGCAACTTTCCTGTAATTAATATCAGAACAAAGTCACTATAATTGCTACAAGTATCGGTAACTATTAATTATATCTTCTGAACGGAGCGTGAAGTAACAAATTATTTTATATATACGTTCTTTTGGGCTTTACTGTGATATGATTCTTGTCATGATTTAAAATCACAGCTGAGCAGCACTTCTACCTAATGAAAGCCCATATGAAATTAATATTTTAAGCCTTTTCCTAGAAATTTGTTTTGTTATGTCCAGAACTAATATACTCTAATAATAATAACATAGTACTCTAATAAATAGTTCTAAATTAACAAATGACTTTGTGAATTCGCCATACGTTTTGGGTTCTCATTCAAAAGTTTTTAGGGTAAACGATTTGTGCTCGTCACTCGCCACAAATTCTGCAAAGTTGGGATACATTACTTAGTATTTGTGCCTAGTACTCGTATATTGCTAAATGTAAATGATGTGCTTTATGCATGGGGAACATTTGTCTCCAAATTGAAAGACAATTTTTAAACTAAAACCAGATCAGAACAGCAGGGTAAAGTTATCATAATTATGATACACTCGTAAGCCACACACATTGTGTTCCACACTTTTATCTTTTATTCCGTAAGAATATCAGCACAAATCATAAAACCTTTCCCAGGTCCCCATGTACCGTATCCTGCTCATCGCGTTCCTGCCCCAAATCTCCGCCTTCGTGGACTGCAAGGTGGCCTGCTACCGCTGTCGAGAGAACAAGGAGCATCCAATGGTCTTAGAAGTCCATTGCGCCATGTGCGAGGAGTGCAAGCAGCGGCGCCGGGAGCAGATGCAGGCCTGGAAGCGGGGCGAGACCAACCGGCTGCCGCTGGTGACCAGCTGGAAGCAGACCTCTAGGTCTCAGGCAGCCAGAGATGGTGACGAGGATGGGATCGAGCTTATGCCTGACAAGGCTATCGGATTAGGTAATTTAGGTCTTCTCAGCACTTGCCTAATTGTCTGTGTTCTGTCTCGAAGCGCTGGTAGGGCCCAAAAGATAAGGAGACATGTTTCGGCCCTTTCAGGGCACATTTATTTTTATTTTTTTCACTGTATATTTTGACGTTCATAAGTGTCATTTCATGACCTAAATTGAAATAAAGATTTTGAATTTGAATTTGAATTTAGGTAAAAACCTAGTTACAATTCGCACTTGTCATATGAGGCAGACAGTGTAGCTGTAAATGCTATTCTGCATTGTTTTAAATAGGGATAAATTCAATCTATAACCACCCAATAAAGTTGAGGGAGTTGAAGTAAAGGAGTTAGAATCCTGTAAAGGTTATCAAAAATAGGGATTGAAGCAATCGGTTGGCAACAGTTGGGAGTGACAATGACAGATTTCCGAAGAAGAAATAATCTTAATCAACAAATCCGTACCTATGTATCAGTACATGTCGGTGGGTTTTCAAGTTTACACCTTGAAATTGGAGGTCTTACGTTGAAGGTTTAATATGCAATGTCTCTTGCTATAGAGAAGATCTTACCATCATAACGTGAAGGATCTGGTAAAAATATATGTTTGGCCAAAGAACCCTCTAGTTTAGTCTAGTCCATATTGTAGCAGCTTCAGGCTGCATATGAAGAGGATTTAATTTGTAAGTTGTCTTATTGCTAGACGAATGTAACTGATATATAATTATTACTATTAGCAATGTTTAATCAACAGGGGCCTGGAAGCAAAGGAACCCCAGGTGGCAAGCGGGAAGGGACGGGGATGAAGAGGGGGTCGAGCTCGTGCCTGACAAGGCTGTTGGATTAGGTAACATTATAATAACTTATAGTGCGCGTGGGCAATCTTATCCGTGACTAGCTAGTCCCCGCCTGACTGAGGTATGTGAGCGGTGAGAAGGGGGATAGTTGTGAGTATATACAACTAACTTGGATCGTGTGTGCATTTTGATTTGACATTACCTTGGGCGGTGACTAACTATATTGTCGACACTCCGCACACACTAACGAGAATATCACTGTTCGCTTGCAAAGTATTACGATCATAAAAAGCTCAGGGGGTCGCTTCGCCACCAATAAAGCTGATAAGTGATTGTAAAACTCCTAAAACTTACATTTATATACATATATTTAATTTAATATTTTATTGACAGTTGACGTAATAAGTTGTCATTTCTTTTTTATAGCCATCTATTCTGATTCTAAGAGAGATAATAAATTAACAAATGCATGAATCATAAATACCTAGTCGAACAAATGGCAAAATGGTTTAAATAGGTAAAAACAAACAATATGTACATCAGGAACATAATATAAATACAAACTCATCTAACTGGTAAATTCGTAATTACCTTCCTCATAATTAACTGTAACTCGAACAGGGAAACATTTAAAATACATTATTGTAATTATCAACCAAACTTAGTTGGAAATGTTTTTCACGCGGTAAAGCGGTTTAATTCTATTTGATAGAGTGTAATAATCACTAACGAAATTATGAAACCGTACGTCTCTAAAATGATTGAGGTATTCAACATTCAGCCTAACATCGTAATGATACCCATTTTAAGATTAAACTCTTACAACGGCTTCACCATCACTGGTAGTGTAGTCCATTAGTCTGGTCAGAATGATCGGAGAATCATCGTGTAACCTACTACGCATACTGACAGACTAATGAAAATTAAACCGTGAAAATTGTCCATCATTCTGGTGTCAGTCCAGACTCCAGACTGATGGACTGTCCTGATAGACCTGCTAGACTGAGCGTAGTGAGCGTGTAACCTTTGTCTTAAGACTATATTCACTCAAAAATACTTAGCTCAGACTAGCTATGCAGGTGTATTTTGTACTCCCAGGTGAGTTCCACTACGTAGAGGATTCCGAAGAGTGCCCCACCCCACCTCCGTGCGAGTCTTCGGAGGAGGAGATCCAGATCTTGAAGGCCACCGTGACCACCACAATCAGGACTACCACTACACGGCCCACCACTACCAAGAAGCCATGCCCGCCTATAGTCACTTGCAGGTACGTCACTCACCAAGTGCCCGAGACAAACTTATCTGTGCAAGTCATGAGACAATAGCCCAGATGGTAAAAGTCAACAAAACATGTAGATAGTAGCTTGGTCTCAAAAGTAAAGTCAACCAACCAAACTCTCGAATGTTCACGCCCGTTCACAAGTTACAAAGTAAGAAAAGTCGGACCATTTCAATGAGTCTGTTCCTTCTCAAATTCCAGAAAGAAGAAACGCAAAAAAAGTCACAACAGTCAGTTGTGCAGCAACCCGTGCCCGACATGCGTGATGCCATGCATGCCGATGTGCGGGAACGTATGCCCGCCGATCCAGCTGCAGCCCATGCAACCCATGCAGCAGCCCATGCAAAACATGCAGCAGCCCATGCAACACATGCAGCAGCCCATGCAGCATGCCATGCAGGCGTTGACAATAGCGCCGAGGACCGAGGCCGCCCCGCATGCGCAGAAGTCCACGGACTATTACTATGTGTATGTTGGCGTTCCGAAGCCCTTGATGAATAGTTAGATTTGAGCGATAGGGTATTTGGACACACAGCCATCATTGTAAGAAGGTTTAAAGACTAAGTAGTAGCAGTAGTTGGTTTATTGTAAAAAAAATGAAAATACGAGCTATAAATATAACTGTAGAGTAGATCATCACATGAAAATTTCATTACGGTCGCTTTAACGTAAAAAAATAAAATATTATAATTTGTTTAACGTAAAAAAATTAAATATTATAGTTGTTTGTGAATAGATTATTACTAGAAATATATGAGGGATTGATTATCTAGACTGACAATCTCACGTAGCAATTTTTCCTATTAACTCATAATAACCATTTTTGTTTCTTAGACAATTTAATAAGCGTGGCATTACACCGATATTAATATTTGATAGACTTCTCAGAAGAAGCAGATGGTTCATAGCTTTTAATTCGTAATTACTTTTTATATCTAGACGTAATCTTGTGTGAATCTATCGAATTTCCAAGCAGCCTCTTAAACGGTTTAGTGGTTCACTTAAATCATAATAAATGTTGGAAAAATATATAAAACTCAACTAAAAGATTCAGAGAAGCCACTTAGTTATTATAGAAAAATATAAGTAATTAAAGGGCAGGGAGGCCTTTGTCCTGCATAGGGACACCAAAGGCTCTTAATAATATTCTGTCGGTAACAAGCAAGTGATAAAATGACTTGCATGCAGCGAAACATAATATACGTCTTTTCCATACATACTATCTTACATAATTCTACAGTTACAATATAATAGACTATTATCTATTATTATTTAACACATAAACTTAATAAACTGATATGGCGCAGGCAAAAGCTATTGTAATCTTAATTGATGTATATTTCCTAAATAGAGCTTTATATTTCGATCGCAGGCAGTCCCTTTGATATATTGTAGGGCTATTAGATTTATCAAGGGTTCTACAATAGACCAGTGTATGAATACGTGTAGGTCATCATAACCGTTATATTTTGTAAATATTTTTAAAAAACACTTTATAAAATAAACAGTCCAACCAAGCCTTAGTTCTTCTTAGTTCTTATCAACCGATTGTTTATTTTAGACTTATTGTTTAATTAAAAAAAACATAAGAAATCTATAGTAATATAAAAAATCCATAGCATCGACGTAAATTATAGTCAGCTAAACAAGCTGACTCATACTAATCAATAATAAAGTAGACATCGACCACAATATTATGTTAGCTTTAATAACATCAGGATAACATACTACCTATTTTATGTAGTATATTGTGCCTACGTACGATGGTATTAGTAATTTATTTATGAAGTTTCCTATTTCTGTTTTTTAGGTTTTTATTTATTTATTTATTTATATATAATACATTACACACTATCATTACTTTTTTATAGACCCATTCCTCAAATGTTCATAAAGATTAAGGGGGAATCCACATAAATAAAGAGTTGAGAAATGAGAGAGGTTTCACCTTAACAGGATGGTACTTTTTGATCATTCTTCTTTTAACCCATTGGTTGGCGACGACCCATCCTACTGCTTCTCTCTAGTACAATAGGAACTATCTTCGTGCCAAAACGCTGGATAAATAAATATTTGTGCCGATATATTATGCCTAAACCATCCCATGAAGAGGTATTTACATACTTGGCCGTCGATATTTACTATTTATATTTATTTAAAGCATAACACTTGCAAGTTAACAGAGCTAGTCCAACACACTTACAAGCTAAATAATAATATCATTGGCATGCAATATGATTACAATATAATAATAATAATTCAAATGTACTGTCGATTTATGGCGACAAACACTTTGAAAATTTGTCATCTCTTATTTTAAATTTTGGTAAACACTTTAGAAAGTATTTACTTATTATATCGAGTGCAAAAACAAATATTAAAATTCTTAAGCTGCATAGTAAAAATTAAAGTGTACAAAGCATCCAAGACATTTAATAAAGAGTTAGTCGGAAAGTGCTTTTATTACATTCCAAATGAAATCTAGACCATCTGTGTCCCTTCTCCCTTCCCATTAGAATCTTCTCGAAAAGCTATTTTCATTTTCTCATACACATTTATCACTTAGCATTCAAGTACTAAAGTGACGTGACATATTACAATTGTATCTCGAGCAATTATCGTAAGTGCGCGAATTCTACATTTTAGTATAAAATTACTGTACTTTGAAACGTTACTTGTGAAATTGACACAGTTACCTAGCTAGGTACGAAGCTACGTATATTAAATATTTTTAGGTGTGAAAAACGAACGCGGAAGAAATTATAATCATTTATAAACTTATCAACAGCTTACATAAAGCGATTATAAAAAATCAAAGCCCTTGTCACCACAACCGTATATCACTCATTTATTTTATTTTAAAAACATTATGATTTTCTTTAAAGGAATATTTCTGAATGCGTGAAGTTAAGGCGCCAAGGCTTATATTTCACACAGGAACCACCAAGAATAGAGCAGTATCTCGTTTTAAAGTTACTGTGCAGAGTGGCAATTTATTCTTTCAACTAAAACTTCAGTCAGTTTTCACATTTAAATCTTCACATTTAACATCTTTGCGGGAACTTTTATAACGGAGTGGAAACTAGGTTAGGCGGAGTCCCCGCGCAGGGTAAATTACCCCAAATCGGGAAACGGTACAGACAACAATTTCGTCAACAGGGGATTTCGAGTCGAGAGCATTTGTCACGTCACTAGTACACACATGTAACTTTAATAAGGATTATCTAAAGTATTCCATTTATCTTCTATCTGATTGTATTATTTCGTTAAGATATAGCTTTGGACTACGTATGTGTACGTACTATGATTCTTAGGGCTGGACTCGTGCTATGAGTCCAGCCCTAGCAGCCTAGCAGGCTAGCACATGAACTGCCTTGCTTAATTAAATTACACTTTGTATAAGCGAAATTTCATAGTAGCAAGGTGTTGAAAAGCTGGTCCATTTAAGAGGTGATGGTACGGACGGTCAAGGTGTGAGAGTATATTATTTGTTTGTGGATAAATCTATTCCACTACACAAAAAAAATATGTATTATTATACATATTATACTTAAAAGGTAACTTATTTTAATCTCCAAGATAGCAAAACTCAAAAACTGTAGCTTCATGCATAGCCATTAAATCAGCCGGCCCACTATAATGTATCGTTTGTCCAAATAGAATCGCATTTAACCATTCTTACGGCGCACCACATACGTAACTGCGCGTCATTCCGAAAGGCCAGATCCTGAATCAATTTAGAAAATTGCGTTCTATTCACTAAACAGGATTGACCCTTAGACCTTCTGAGCCATAAACCACGCCAAGGATTTCCAGCCGATTGGTTAAAAACTCAATTTACAAAGTTAAGCGGTAAGTGATCAGTATTTTAATAGCGGCAGTTATTACGAGAGTGAGGGCTTGCATAATTTTATGGACTCATTGCGTTTTAATAATTTGTACCATTATTTAAGCAAGGTATTAGTATGATACAGGATATATTTACGAAGACTTCTCAATGCCTATAACAATTGCTTCAGATGTTCATTGTTCATCGTTTAAAGATAACTGTGCGCAGAAATACTTTGACATGCGTAAAATATTAACCACTCATGTGTCTGAGGTTAAATTTAAATAAACTAGTCAGTTTTACCATGTCGTCAATTTGCTATGCAACATTACGAAAGGAACGTCCGTTTTTGACATTGACAATGTCTTGTAATAAGTTTTTTCTCACATTTGGAAGATGAGGATCTTTGTATGACGAACTAATTGTTAATTATTTTAAAAGTTTCAGGTCGAGCAAAAAAATTTGTTAAAGGTGTTTCTTTACAGTGAAACTAGGGAGTCATAAATTTGCAGAACTTCGTCTTTCATCTCGTAAAATCTTCATCTCGTAGCTGTCAAAAAAAAATCCTTTGTTAATAAAATAGAATAAATACCATAGAGTATTCTCCTAGGAGGCCTCCTCAGCTGGCTGCCATAAGCCACGGCGTCTTGCTCCGGGTCGGGTACACAAGTTCCGATTATGATCCCCATGGTCACCATGCCACTCACGTCCGAGACACCATCAGAATAACACTAACACAATGTCCACAATATCACAGTTTCACTGCATAAACAAACTAAAAAAGTTTCAAACAAAAAAGGGTCATCAAGACTTCTTTTTTTAAAGTTCGCAATCAAAGCCCTCGCACTGAAATAGCAACGCGTGGAAAGCCGTTTAAAAAACAAAAGTTTCCGGAATACGATTTCAAAATAGAACACACGCACGGCGCGAGACCAAATGGGACTGGGTCTGCCGCCGGCTATTGCCTGACTGAACGTTAGAGGCGGTCGACAGACCATAGTCGCGTCATAACAACGTAGTTATATACGATGTTGATCGCGATTTCCTCCATTTACTTGTACCGCAACACGCATTTTCATTACGTGCATTTGAATTTACAAACAGGTATTATTACACAGAGTTCCTAATAAGTATTTATAAAAACCTTTGGTTGTACACCAAGATTGTTGATTAAGGTAGGGTCGGTATGACACGCGACTGGTGACGTCAGAAGCGGCGCGTGCGCCACACGAAGGTAGTGAGGCACTAACTAAGGGCAACGACTGTCGCGAAACTTGTCAGGATTCTTCGGCCCTACTACGAACACTACATTTTTATTTTCGACTAGTGACGTCCTACTCACTCAAACTCAAATCCAGCGTGAGAGAGGAAAATGCCTGATACAGTATCCTTACAGAGTAAACACGTTGACTGTCGTCAGGTAGAGTTCGGGAGTGAAGTATTTCTTAATACGATTATTGTTTAGGCAAACTTGTGAGGCTTGACGAATCCTTTCATCCGCCTACAATGATTTTTGTTTTAGGCGCACGTGTACTTACTTGTGACCGGCATTCAATAAGTACCCACAAAAATAAATGACAACACGGTTAAATTATTGTATCGTGTTTTAATCATAATTCTATTAACCAAGAACAAAAACATCAAACAAGATAATTGTAACTTTCTCTAAGAAGTAATCATGCTAAAGTGGGTCAAAGTGGCAATATCGCTCGTTATAACAAATTAACTTTCATAGATTTTCCATAGGCTATTCCATATAGGAACTAAGCGCTTTTATGGAAACTCAATATACATAATTCTGTCCGATAAAGGCAACAGCAGGCCAGCTATCGCCTTAATAATAATGTGCATGTATTATTTTGCAAGCGCAGTATACTTCATTAATTAATCTTAATTACAGCTTTGTGCTCCGAAACGAGAAAACAGAATAAATGATACAAGATAAAAACCATTAACACTCTAGGTCTTCCGAATGGAAATGTCTGTTAAGCCTTATAGAATACGAAACCATTTCAATGGCTTTGCAATGGTTAACTAAATGGCAAAGGGGATGCGGAAATGAACATTTTAATATTATTTCGGTAAAAAGGACAAACATCATAAAATGGATAATCATCATCATAGATACAATGTGCTTTTTAGGGTTCCGTAGCCGAATGTCAAAAAACGGAACCCTTATAGTTTCGTCAAGTCTGTCTGTCTGTCTGTCTGTCTGTCTGTCTGTCTGTCTGTCTGTCTGTCTGTCCGTCCGTATGTCAAAGCCACTTTATTCTGAAACTATAAGCATCACATAGCTGAAACTTAGTAGGTAGGTGTATTTTGTTCACCGCTTTCCGATTCAGATACAAAAAGTAAGAAAAAATAATATTTAAGGGGGGGCTCCCATACATGAAATTAAAACCTAATTTTTTTTTTACTCAAACCTATGCGTGTGGGGTGTCTAGATAGGTCTTTGAAAATGATGTTGAGGTTTCTAAAACCATTTTTTCTAAAAGTGTAAGGTTTGAGATATAGACACTTCCAAAGTGGTAAAATGGGCGTCCCCCCCATCTAACTTTTGAACTAAGAAAGTGAAAATTTTGAAAAAAATATATGATGTAGATCTCAACAAAAACTTGCAACGAAAATTGGTTTGAAGGAGAACGAACCAGTAGTTTTTGAGATATTTCACATTTTTATCAACCGCAAATATAACTTTGTCTTTCATACAAACACTATGAAAAACAAAGTTATTTTTGCTGTCGCAATATATTGTGATGTTTTCGTTAAGTGAAAGTAAGTGGACCCTGAATTTAGTTAAGGGTGGCACGGAACCCTCAGTGCGCGGGTCCGACACGCACTTAACCGGTTTTCGGTACTTTCCCATATCCCTTTTCAATCAGTGTCATGTCAGCCATAATTTCCCCTAGACGTAGCAACAACTTACAATCGATACATTTTCCATGTCACATGGCACAGTTCCCATATTCTTTCAAGCCATTCTTTGTCTCGTGATAGCTACCCACACGAGGTGCAGAAACACGCTATGACCTGCTTACGATAGGTTAAATGGGCATAGAACCAGAGCTTTAACCCTTCAGTGTCGTTTCGATTAGGGATATGCTACTAGACAGGAAATATCCGTGAAATTGTTGATGACTGTTGCATTCCATTGTGTGGACATGTGAAATTATGAATCCAACATTTTCAAATTTAGGATGCTTTAGGGATGGAAAAAATAAGGTTGCGCAATGCAAGAAACCCAAAAATAGTGTTGATTTGATAAACTCCAAATGAAATACAAAGTTGTGAAAGGCGCTACGAAAATTTATAGGTAGCATAATGAGCGAAGACATCTTACTAAGTGCTTTTAAAGTTTGTGTTGCAGTATTCATAACTTTACGACTATTTTAAACTTTGTAGCCTTCAGTTTTGCAGTTTCACACCTCAAGGCTCATTATGTAACCAAGTTGTATTTTATAGTGATTCCAAAAATAGCCACTTTCCGACTCGTATGTATTTATTGTAGCTTTGTAATGTAAAGGTCAAGCTACCTATCGTGACGACGAATTGACGCACGTTTTGGACTACTACCCTCGTTAAAAAAGCTTGATGGCGTTCACTTACAGGAAAGATACACTTATTTGAGCTTACACCAGTTAAGGCTACATAAAGCAACTAGAAAATGCATTATTTTTTGTAAATTAGTCTTCAAGTTAACATCTATAAATGCCAGGTAGATTTAGATGACACTTTCTTGCGATAACACAAAGTGAACTGTCAAAAAACGCACTGAAACTTATCTTTAAAAAATTCCATTCCTGAAAAACTTATTTTGTCAGTAATCACCGTAAGTGACTTGTGTCATTTGGGGTTTCGAAGGGATCTCCTTTTCTTTTCTCCGAAACTTTTGAGAGTTCGATGTTATATCGGACAGGAAAACTTGACACAATGTAATAATGATTGTTATGTTTGATAGAAATGTTTCCTGAACTTGTTTTCGTGTTGGTATTTTTAGTTTTAAAAAAACCTGCATGTTATATTATTTCATTTGGGTCAATAAGGAAGGTTTGCTTGTCATATTAGTTAATATTTACTCACTTTTTCTATTAATTAACTTTTTATTTGTTTAAGAGCAGGACAAAAGATTATTAGTAAATATTGGTAGGAAATGTCGGTTTAAGGGTTTAAAACCAACTCCAGTCAAAAACATTACCTATCATCAAAAATATAAGTGCCTTCTTCCTAAATATTTATGAATAAAGTAATAACAGCATGTCTAATGCCCACTCTGATGTAACACGAGTGATAAAACTGATAAATAATTAATGTGCCAATTCGGGACGATCTCCTAATACCGATCACACGTGCGTCCGTCTGTTTGTACAGTAACCAAAGTTGTTGTTTGGACCAAGCACTTAGGTGCTTCTTATGCTATTAAAACAGGGCTCTTATTTTGTTTTTGGAGTTTCGCTATAGTTGTAAATGAAAATAGGCACAGACATCTGGCTCACTTATAAAGGCTGTAATAAGAACGCCCACTTTATTTTAAATTAACTAACTAACTTTGCTAAATTAGAGATAAGTAATAGTTACCAACCAGTAAATGCGAGAGTTGGTGTAAAATCAGCTTATATTACTGGCCATCAATTAATTTTATCCAATTCAGTGGTCGCAAGCTCTATAGATCAGTTTTTTAAAGAAAACAACCGTAATATAGTAAAAGTTATCGTATCATTCCACCACGCTCCATTTATTTTCAGCATATTATTATAGTAAGGCAAACCAAATAACCTCTTTGTCCGACAACACTAGTAGCCCTAATTTGTAAGTACCTACCCACTGATGGCATGTGTTTGATTCGCGAATAGGCATATAATCACAAAAGCGAATCGTCAAAGCTAACGAAGTGAAATTGCGTGGTATTCTCGCATTTCTGTTGTTATTAAGGCTCTTTGAATCAAGCTATCCACATTCATAGATTAATGCTTAAGTATTTTGTTATTTATTTTTCATAGTGCAAAAAATAAAATAAAAAATAAAGGTAGATGTTCTCTAAAAATCAACGATCAGATGAGGCAAAGGTATTTGAATCAAATTAGAGTATTTATAAAAGAATAGGCGAAACAGAGATAAGTACATATTACGAGTATATTCCGTCTAGCTTAGGCCATTTTACCATTAGTAGATTACCATTATTGTATGTATTTCCAATATTTACCTACTATTTATAGAACACATAAATAAGGAAATCTCTATCAACTTTAAATAATAATAGGAATATTTTGACAGGCTAAAATGTTTAATTTAGTTCCAAGCAATTCAGTTTCGGGCATAGCTAGCAGTAATTAGATTTCCTTAGTGAGTCGAGTGCTAGTTGTTTCAAGACCAGACGTCTGGGCACCAAGATCAAAGACTTAACCACCGTCGGGCGAGTTTATGCCTGTTTATTGGTGTGGACATGGCGGAGAGCAGTTAGTTTTAAGTTAAACTACTATACCTCTAGTTTCTATAGAATTAATGACTCTTCATCATCAGAATTAATTTTAAGGTAGACAATAAATACTATATGGTGGCCAATATTTTGAATTCGTTAGTCACCGCACTAGCCGACTTTTAGTTTTGGCTATAGTACAGTTATTACTGTTATCAGATTCGCTTCTAAAGATTTTTTTGAATACTCAAAGTTAATTAGGAAAAGGTAAAATATTGTTGTGGAAAGAAAGTTTTACTTCGTACAATATGCGTTAATTAACATCGTTCTACAAAACCCTTTATACTTTTCTTTGATGACATTAAGACCACATAATTTCTTTACCCAAAGGTTGTCTGGAAGAGATCGCTTATAGCGATAAGACCGCCTAAATTGTACATTTCCTTTAAACAAAATTGTAAATTCACTAATGTTGTGTGGAATAAAGAGTTATCTATCTACCTATCTATGAGTGTCTTTAATGTTTAAAAAAAAACAATATCTAAATAACAAGATTTTACCTTAAACTCGACTCCAAGTTAAATTAAAACTACCCAGTTTAAAAAAACAACTTTTAAACCTTTGTTTAGTCCCAAAAGTATTCAGGAAATGGAATAATGATGATAATTATTTTCGTTTGAAGGAGTTTGTTAAACCTTTAATGAGTATATTTAATGGTTCAAAAGTACTTTTACCGGACTTTCTTTGTCTTGGCGGAGTAGAACTCTTTTTTAGGGTTCCGTAGCCGAATGGCAAAAAACGGAACCCTTATAGTTTCGTCAAGTCTATCTGTCTGTCCGTCCTTATTTCACAGCCACTTTATTCAAAAACTATGAGCATCACAGAGCTGAAACTGAAGCTTTCCGATTCCGATACAAAAAAAACACATTTAAGGGGGGGGGGGGGGAAATACATTTAAAGTGGGAAAATGGGCGTCCCCCCATCTAACTTTAGAAGTAAGGAACTTAGGAAGTGAAAATTTTGAAAAAAAAAATATGATGTAGACCTCAACAAAAACTTTCAAACTTTTAACGAACATTGGTTTGAATGAGATCGAACCAGTAGTTTTTGAGATATTGCACATTTTCATCAACCGCAAATATAACTTTGTCTTTTATACTATGACAAGCAAAGTGATTTTTGCTGTAAAAAAATATAGTGATATTATCGTTAGGTGGAAGTAACTAAGTGGATCCCGAATCCAGTTTAGGGTGGCACGGAACCCTCAGTGCGCGGGTCCGACTCGCACTTAGCCGGTTTCGGTTTTTTCTTGTCGGTAAAATAAGTATTACATTTTTATAGTACTCTTTGTACCCAAACCACTTGACGTTCAGCAGTAGAATGTGTTTTACTAAGAAAAGCCATAGCCCTAACGGGATTAGCATTCTACTACATATAAAATATCTTTTTTTTTTTATTTAACCTATATCATCCCACTGCTGGGCAAAGGTCTCCCCCAATTCCAATTTGAAAATATCATGTCAGGATAAATTACTGAACAGGTTTTATTGGTCCATTGATTTACTGACCCCCCTTCACCCATAGGCAGGCTTCCTCCCACCCCCCTTCTCCCCACCTACTCGCAGGAATGATCAAGTTTGACTATAAATTGGCTTATGATTAATTTTAACTTAACACAGGATTTAATAAAGGATTAAGTAAACATCAATTAATTAAAACTATGCAAGGGAATTTACGGTTACTAATATAAATACCAGCAAACTTAAATTATCCACACTTAAGTCACTAATGCGTGACAAGAAAGTTTCCGAGATTTTTCACGATATTTCTAAATCAAAATGAAATGAAATCAAATAAATATTTATTTGCATAAAGTCTTACACTCATAAAACAACATAAACAGTAACGTTTACGTTTTCTAACAGTTAACGTTTTCATTTCTATTCACAGCTCTACATTAAAAATTCAATAACTTAATCTACAAAAAAGTATTCCAAAGAGTAGTATGGTCTATGTTCTTGCTTACTACACTGTGCAGCTCTAAATGCAAAAAAATATTTTTATCAAACATCCCGAAATTCAGAATTAATTGTTCCCACAGACAGAATCATGTATCTTTTTATGTCTATCCCAAAATAAGGCCGTCTGTTCACACATGGTGTTGTGTAGGGCTGCCATCCGTCCGGGTTTCCCCGGATTTGTCCTAGTTTGAAGGGCGTCCGGGGGCCAACCCCATTTTTTTTGATTGATTGAAATAAATCTTAGTAAAAAATTCATCCATAATAACCAGTACGTAACCAGTAGTAAGTACTCCATGGTCTGATGTCGAAAAAACAGTTCTATTCTTCAAGGAAATTAACATCGAAATCGATGAAACGAAGTTGATTGACGAATGGACAAACTTAAAATCTAATACATGAACCTTACTGACGGCGATAAGCTTTTAAGCGCAAACCAGCTGTGGCTGAATTTTTTTAAAACACCTAACGCCCATTAATATTCTGAACTGCTTAAAATTGCACAGTATTATTTTTGTATACCAGCTCACAATGCGAACGTAGAGAGAGTGTTTTCGCTGGTCACGCAGCAATGGACGAAAGAAAGAAACTCGCTAAACATACACACGGTTTCTTCTCTGATCAAAATTAAGTATAATTTCAAGGACCTGAGTTGTTCCGACTTTTACAAATTCTTGTTGGAAAATAAAGATATTTTAGCGAAAATTGGGAAGACTGAAAAATATCAAAATAAGTTAAAAAAAATTGATCTCGTTAAAATTAAGTTTTAGCAGTTACTTATGTACTTTTAATGATGATGAAAATTACTGAAAATATTATTGGTTATTCTAAAATTCTAAAATATTATGGTTAGTTAGTTATTATTACTTAGTAGTATTATCTATACTTTAATATTATAAAGCTGAAGAGTTTGTTTGTTTGTTTGTTTGAACGCGCTAATCTCCGAAACTACTGGTTCGAATTGAATAATTCTTTTTGTGTTGGATAGTCCAGTTATCGAGGAAGGCTATAGGCTATATAACATCACGCTACGACCAATAGGAGCAAAGATATAGTGGTAAATGTGTAAAAAACGGAAGAAAAAAGTCACTATTCCACGCGGACGAAGTCGCGGGCAAAGGCTAGTATAATATAATTTGAATGATGCCAAAAAGAAGAGCTAAATTGTTTTTGTTACCATATTACCTCAGAAAGAGTGTTTAATTTTATTAAAAATGTCTATTGTTTATTGCTAAGCTATATCTACACTAATATTATAAAGCTGAAGAGTTTGTTTGTTTGAACGCGCTAATCTCCGAAACTACTGGTTCGAATTGAATAATTCTTTTTGTTTTGGAGAGTCCAGTTATCGAGGAAGGCTGTAAGCTATATAACATCACGCTACGACCAAAAGGAGCAAAGATATAGTGGTAAATGTGTAAAAAACGGGAGAAAGAAGTCACTATTCCACGCGCACGAAGTCGCGGGCAAAAGCTAGTATATGAATAAAAATTTAAAAAATTAACGATGTTTTTATTTTTGTTGCAAAAAATATTTTTTCAGAGGTGTCCGGGGAAAAAACCATATTTCGCCCAAATGTCCGGGATTTTTGCCGTGCTTATCCGGGGTCGGCAATTTAGGTGATGGCAGCCCTAGTGTTGTGTAAACACATGCTCGTTTCGCGCGGTCGGCTAAATCGTGTACGTGTTTATTTTGCGGTGAATGTGCGCGCAAACAGTGTACGGACGCGCAAATGTTATAATTTAGGAAACCGCAGATATTATACACCACAATATTGCTTCAGCTGTCTTCAATAATGTTCAATATTTCGATAAAACATAAATACAAGGGCTAATGAGACGAAAGGCTTCTCTTTTTACATATTTCATAATTATATCCACCGCTATAACTCACCGCGTTACTAGATTATACAGATACATATACACTAGTTGCTGGCTGATTATAAAATAAAAAAAGGTTCACCACCCCTTTGTTGGATTTCATACATTTTAATCCCTTTCAGCGCAACTAATTAAAGACTGGAGCAGAATTGAGGCTTCATATAGGCGGATTAACGTTACACAGGCGGGTGACATTAAAAGAGTCGTTAATGTGAGATTAAAAATGTATAGCGCTTTTAGCAGGGGTGCGCAACCTTCGGACAGTTTTATGTTTAATATTTAGTTGAATATTAAAAGGTGATGAGTTCGTGGAAAATGGCTTACTTCTGATAAGATAAGAGCATGCTTTTTATCACTGGGGTCCTGATTTACAGCTAAAAAGAGGCTATTAATTTCGCTGTTAATTCAAATAGATACGATCAGATTATATAGATGTGACTTTTTATAGTTCCAAATACTTAAAACGATTTTAGAGAGTATTAGATAAGAGTATATCTTCTGAGCTTTCCTAATTCAACCAGCACTAATTCTCTTACTAGTCTATACGATTGTTATTTATTCAAAAGCTTACTAAAACCAGACTGAGGTCAAGGACATTCCGATAGTGTATAAAAACAAATTTCTTTGACCCTCGTAGAAAAAAAACCTCATTTGTGTTGATGCTCACTGTTCAATTATGTAAGTACCTACTTGTAATAATTGACTTATAATTTGAGGTTGTTTGTACGTTTGCTTTGAATAGCGCTACTACATAAAGTATTTTATACTGCCAATTGATAGGGATTGATATACTTCTCGAGACCGCAACTTTGCGCTGAAGATGAACTATTTTTTAAATGAGAATATGACGAAAGATAAGGACGGCACTATTGGCCTTCGTATGACGTAATCAAGTAAAAAATTTCAAATTCAAATTCAAAATCTTTATTTCAATTTAGGTCATGAAATGACACTTATAGACGTCAAATATAAAAATTAAAATAAATGTGCGAAACATGTCTCCTTATCTTTTGGGCCCTACCAGCGCTTCGAGACAGAACACAGACAATTAGGCAAGTGCTGAGAAGAAACGCCGGAACAAACTCAGTCACCACTAGCTGCCGTAAAATCAAAATCATCAAAGGTAAGTACATCAGTCGGTGCAGGCTGGACGGACCACACATTCGTTTCGTTTAGATAGTCTTAAACCTTATAATAGCCTTTAGACATAAGCGTGTTATATATAAATTGCACTTGTAAAAAGACAACTGTGAACCTGTACTATAAAAACAAAAATAAACCATAAGCGTGTTTTTAACGTGTTTCTTAAATTTATCAACCGGCAATTCGACAAGATTGTGTGGTATATTATTAAATAATTTTATACAATTTCCCATAAACGAATTACTAGTTTTAACTAATCTGAAGTTAGGAACGACAAGCTTGTGTTTATTTCTTGTGTTATATGGGTGAATGTCGCTTTTCTTCATGAAATTCAAAACAAAAAATACAAACCAAAACCGACTAAAAACCACTAAGATTTCTTAATTGATTGAATTAGGGATCCGTGACTTGACAACACAACTATCATTGAACGTAAAAAACACATCACCATAAGCGCATAATATAAAAATGCTTTTTATTTTGGTGTTTAGCTGATACAAAACATGTCGAATAAGCAGATCTGCGGCAAGATATATTCCAAAGGTGAGAAACTTCTTCCTTAGACGAGTTTTTTTTTATAACTTTAACCACGTTATTTCTTTTTCAATCTGCACGTTTTTTTTTTAATTTTCATGTTTCCTATGGGTATCGTTATAGTATTGTCCACGACGGATCGATGCCGGCCTCGCCGCGCTTTGTTATCAGATAACATCGCAGAATTGTTGCTGTCGGACCCTGGGAAGTGTATAATATACATTGAATACAATTTAAACGGACAAGGGCAAGGTCGAGTAAGAAAATTAGTAGTTTATTAACATCAATTGTAATATTATTATAAGAAGTAATCATCCTGAGTAAGTCCGTGCGGCGGTTGTTTGTTTGTAGAATATTAAAGAAGGTAATCATTGTCAATATATCATCTAACTATTCATCCTCATTATCAGCGAAAGGACAAACACTGCTGAACATAGGCCTCCAGCACGGTTTTCCACAGCGACCAGTTGTAAGCGGTCTACATCTAGTGTGATCCTGCGATCTTTACAAGGTCGACAGACGACCGTCGTCTGCCCATCTTGTCAGTTGACATTCTACGCTGCGCCTTTGGTCGAAAGGTTTCCAATCTAGACCTTTTCTGCCCCAACGGTAATCAGTTCTTGGAGCTATGCACCCTGCAGCTATTGACACTTGAGCTGCACTGATTCTCAGGGCTATGTCCGTTACCTTAGTTCTTCTACGTATGTACGTACACGTACGTACGTCTTCCATTTCTGATTCGATCTCGTACAGAAACACAGAGCATAGCCCTTATAACCTAGCAAACTATTCATATGATTAAAATATTTTTATCTGTTACAATGCTACGTTATCGTCAGCAGTTTTCAAATCGTAATTGCACCCGTGCGTTTTTAAATCTGAATTTACAAGTCCCTATATTGGACACCAATTTCATTGAAAAATCAACGATAAAGTCTTATTTAAGATTTCGATAGCATCAAATAACGGAGTACCTGTTGGTATTAACTATAAATACTTCAATGACTAGGTTACAAGAAGTTATTGTAAAAATGTTTCATCAGCATCGGGTAAAACTTTTAGGGATCTAAAAGGTTAAAGGTGAAAATGTTAAATTACAATTAAACTTCAGTAAGTTTTTATATAACTTTTTTCTGATTCGCCTTTAGCAAACTTTTGTATTCTTGCGATTCCCACTACAATTTCCAAGAATTCAGATCTAGATATAGCACTAGAACTAGATCAAGAAGCAGCAGCTGCTAATTATCATGGTGATCACTATCACGAAAGCCAGTGAAAGCCTCAGGCATTGTTCGATTAGATTCAAATCTAGCCTTAACCCGCTGGCCTGCATCGATCGGATAATTAGCGTGCTATTGATGCCCTTCACAAGTACCGGTTGGCTATCATTTACAGGGTTTAAAGAGTGGAAAAAAGTTTATATTTGAAGAAAGGAAGCCTCTTTTGATTCGCTATGGCTTTGAAGTTCAAGAAAGCTTTGAAAGAATTGTCTCAGACTGTTTTGTACCATTGTAAGAGAACCATTACGTGATATCCATTGTTGCGACACGAGCAAGTGATACATGAACTCGTTACGTAAATTTTACTGGATATAACTACTAATTATACAAAACATGCTTGTGTAAAACTGATCACTACATGAGTATGCAGATTGAAGTAAGACGTACGCTACAACCAATGCGTTTAGTTTTATATTCAGAAAAAAGTCTCCGTGACGGTCGAAAAAGTGGGGAAATCTGCCAATTAATGATTTAATGAAATGACTAACGCAAGGAGCACCCCATCATGGATTTTCCAATTTTCCCCTCTCATTACGTTTCCCTATGGAGTGGGCGTGAGTGATAGTAATTACAGGCAGAGCCATGTTAAAATAAAACGTCACATAAATAAGCTTGTGAAAATGTCAAAGCAATCTTGGTGTTAACATTATCAAGTTGCTCGTCGTTAGCAGAGCAAATCAAATTTTGTAATGGCGTCACACGAAGTATTCTTATTCTATTTCGTATTTCAAATTATAAGGAAAATTGTTTGAAGATGTAGTAATGTGGGAAAGCCAGCGGGGCAAGCTGATAAGTTAGATTGGTGAACAAACTTCCAACTTTACTG
The DNA here is from genome assembly GCA_963584085.1 of Pyrausta aurata. Lineage (NCBI taxonomy): Eukaryota > Metazoa > Arthropoda > Insecta > Lepidoptera > Crambidae > Pyrausta > Pyrausta aurata. Next base: position 647,031 of record OY757261.1, read on the forward strand.
GACACAGGTGATCACAGAACAACCAAACATGAAGACAAGTTCCGAAACTTCCAAACCAACATCTAAGTCACAACATCCTAGGGGCGATACTCTCTAGGGTGAACTCCGTATCTTAGACTTCTGTCACCTCACTATATTCTACATGGCAGCAAAGGTGAATCAAATGCCTAGAGCTGAAAATGTAGGCAGTGTCTTTATCCAAGGTTCTAGGTCGATTGTCTACAGGAAAGGGAGATCTACCCGCCAAACGTCTAGCTAGATTTTAGAATGTAGACTTAATCTAGCTTAATGTTCGATGGTGGAAAGGTGCAGGGTAGCAGCTTTCAGGGTAGATTCTCTGAAACTATCCGCCCTGATAAAGGGGTGTATTCGCGTTGTGTCGGGTCAAACCGGCGGGTTCCGAAACACAATGGCCGGCGGCGCCGCCCGCCGGATATTGTGTGCCACGTGACCGCTACAGGGTTGCCACACATTTGCATTTTCAAATAAATTGCGGATGTTAAGGGTCACTTTTAACGGCTTGTTCCTTTGTGGAATCGAAAAATTATAATACTTCTGAACGAAATGGATGTTGCGTAATAATTATATTTTGGATTCTGTGACCGGACTAAAAAGAACAGTTATTAGGTATTTTAGGTCATATTTATGCAACTTATTAGAAATAGGATGGCTCATCACTACATGACAGACATAGGCGAAGATGAAGCCGTAGAAAAAGCCTGTTCATCCTGACTTATTATTTATTATTATATATTCGGTATACACACAGGATACAGTCATCGCATACTATAATTATTGCAATAAACAGATATGACTGGACCGTAGCCCATAGATAGTATACACAACATGCTTGGTAAGCTAATGTATGCTACTAGGACATACAAATTTATACAAATTAAAAATTAAATTTAACACAATAAGAAGAGAAAAATAATTAAATTGAATTATAATATATATATATTTATGTTACGGCGAGATCACTTCTGCCTTAAGAGTATTGGATATGGCTTTTTTATATTGAGAAAAGTTACTATTGAAAATATCTATGTGACTTTGAAGATATTAGATATAGATATAAATAGATATAGGTTGTAACGTAATATTTTTTTTTAAGTTGACAGAAAAAAAACAAATTTAAAAATAATAGTCCATTTAACCATTTAAAATGATTTTGCAGTAAAGAGGTACAATAATTAGAAAACACTACCGAGGTGAGTTCCATCTTTAGATGGATAGCGCTTAACTTCAGTAAAAAAGCGGAGACATTGAGTGAGAGTAAAAAAAAAAAGTAGTAGAAGTAGTAAACAAAGTAGTGAGAGTATCTCACTAAAAATGAAGAAAAATAAAGAAGCTGTGGAAGTTGTAATAGGAACATTATCCTTCTATTGTCTCTGTGTATCCGACTGATACGTAAAGTAATGTTGCCATTAGTAAATGACAACCCTAGACATTAATCTATGATCAAACCAATACAGACCATAACAATGCGTATCTAAGTTGACAACCGACTGACCACCTGAATAGTGCCCCGGTGGAGCAATGGCGAGAATCTCTTCCTTTGTCTTTGTCTCCCCGACTAATGTCTTTACATTAAGATTAGTCTTTTTTTTTTTTTTTTTTTTTTTATCGTCAGGAAATGCCTTACGCATACCACACCGGCGGCGGGGGCCGCTGGGGGTTATGTAGGACTCCCCCACCCGATATGGGTGGGTATACCTACTAAAACCTGACGGTGTCCACCGGTGCCATTAGTGAGGAGGGTGCTATGGGTTAGCGCCCCAAGCGTTCACCCTGGGCATTCTTCCGCAGCCCCACCTCTGGCTGTGGCTCACTTGACAGCGAGCGCCACCCGGCTTCGGGGAGAAGTTAGCCTCCTCCCCGGTGTATTGCGAGCGGCGTGCAGGACACTCGCAACGCCGTCGCAGACCTCCTTTAGCGGACGTCTGACACCCCCGTGTCAGTCGTCCGAGGTCCATCTGGGAGGGGCAAATGGAGGGCGTGTAGCCTCCTGCGGCGACCAGGACGCCGACGGCGGATTGTTGGGGCGTCGGCCAAGGCCTCTCGCTCCCTCTCGGCCGCCTCCTTTTGCAAAATGACAGTCTCACTAAAGGTGAGCACTGCCTTCCACGCCTCCTCGCTTTCCACCATCCGAGCCACCACCATATCTAAATTGAGGTTGTGGCCGACGCCCCGTGTGAGGGCTTCGCGCTCATCTGTCCATGCTGGACAATCCGCTAGGGTGTGCTGAGCCGTGTCTAAGTTGATTGAGCAATGGTGACACCTGGGGGAGGGCTCACGGTTAATGCGGCACAAGTATTTTCCAAAACAGCCGTGACCCGTGAGGAGTTGGGTCACTCTATATGTTAGGCGTCCATGCGGACGCCGCACCCATTGCTCCAGTACCGGGCGGATGGCCCCAATAGTGCGTCGTCCGACGTCGCTGCGAGCAAGCTGAAGCCCCCAGGCCTGCAGTGCTTCATTTTCGAGACTAAGGCGTTCCGCTTCCACTTCGCGAGGCGCCAGTCTAACATCCTGGGACCTTTGGTCCTCTCGCCACTCAAACACTGCGGCCAGGACCGCAGCATCTAAAGGCCATGGCAATGTACCGGCCAATACGAGAGCTGCATCTGCCGCCACGGTACGGTAGCCCCTAACCACTCTTAGCGCTATGGAGCGCTGTGCTCGGCGCAAATGCGCCTTTGACTCCTTACTCAGGGCATTGTACCAAACCGGGGCCCCATACAGGGCCATTGATCGCACAACGCCCATGTAAAGGCGCCTGCTAGAGGCAGCGGGCCCTCCGAGGTTAGGCATGAGAGTGCTTAGTGCCCCAGCCGTCTTGAGGAGTTTAGGGGCCAATCGCTCAAAGTGTGCGCTAAACTTCCAGCACCCATCCAGGACAAGGCCGAGGTATTTTAGCGTCCTACCAACTTCGATCCTAACCCCGCTTACAGTGAGGTGTGACCTTGCAGGTGGTGCTTTCCTAGGCCCGTGGAAGCAAAGAGCTTCTGATTTTTCAAGCGCCACCTTTAGCCCCAGTCGACGAATTCTCTCAACCACTGATGCCACGCCATTTGTAGCACGTTGCGTCGCGTCGTTGTAGTCCTTTCCGTAGGCAGTAACTAGAGTGTCGTCCGCGTAGCATGTAACACTCACTTCAGCTTCAAGATGCCCGCGTAGCGCCCAGTCAAATCCTATATTCCATAGGAGTGGTCCAAGAACGGATCCCTGAGGAACACCGCACGACGATTCTCTCGAGTGAAGTCCACTAGATGTAAGGCACTCGACCGTGCGCCCAGCTAGGTAGTTACCTATTATATTTTGTAAGTAAGCTGGTACGCCATGGTGGACAAGGGCTTGTCTTATACATGCCCACGGCAGGGTATTGAAAGCGTTGGCGATATCAAGTGACACCGCCAATAGCACCCCACCGCGAGTCACAGCCTGCTCAGCCAGCTCTTTCAGGCGAAGGATAGCGTGCACTGTAGATCGTTTGGCCCGAAACCCAAATTGGACATCCGACAGGTTAGGCCCGGTGTTATTCAAGTGCTGAACGAGTCGAACTGCAATAATTCTTTCAAACAGTTTGCCAACCTCATCTAGCAGCACTATGGGCCTATATCCTGATGGCGAGTCTATCGGCCGACCTTCTTTTTTTAATAAAACTAACCGCCCAGTTTTCCAAATATGCGGGAATAGTCCTTGGCGCAGGCAAGCGCTATAGAGTCGTTTTAGACGTTCGCCCAGCGCGTCCATTGCATAAGCCCAAGCCTTACCTGGGATACCATCGGGACCTGGGGCGACGTTTTTGGACTTCATTCTCAAAACAGCTGCCTCTAGTTCTCCTTGTGAAACTGGGTTTGGTTCATCTATCTGAGCCTCTGGATACGGCCTCATCGCCGGAGGTAAGTAATCTGGCTGAGATGGGAAGAGCCCAGCAATAACCATGCGGAGGAGTGGCGTTTCCATGGTCTCCGTTACCGGGGGCGCCCAGGGGCGCAATTTTCCTCTTACAGTCCGATATGGGCGACCCCAGGGATCTCGGCTGAGTGTTTCCAGAAGTTCCTTCCGTGCACGGACCTTAGCCTGGGCAATGGCGGTTTGTAACGCCTTCTTGGCCGTCCGCCAAGCCTCATATAAAGGACCATCCAGCGCAGGATCTCGCCGTTGTCTACGGCGATGTCGAGAAGACTCACGACGCGCTGCGATGCACGCCCGCCGTAGCTCTGCGATGTCTTCCGACCACCAGTAGGCTTGGCGTTTAGGTGGCAGGGGTCCAGACCGGGGCATAGACGCATCGCATACGTGCGTCATCGCCTCCCGGAACCACTCCGCTTCCTCGTCTACCTGAATTGGTTCGCTAGACGCTGGAAGCCATGATTTCACAAGAGCAGCTTCTTGGAGCATGTCAATATCAAGAGCTTTGAGGCGCCAGCGAGGAAAGGCATATTGGGTGGTTCTAGTCGGTGGTGTCATATTCGATGTGTCAGCTATGTCTATCATAATGTACCTGTGGTCGGATAGTGTTTCCACCTCATCGTCTAACATCACCTTCCATCCACTTATTCTAGCGGCGACAATAGGGCTAGCAAAGGAGAGATCCACAATAGACTCTCCCTGCTGCCGTACGCACGTTGCTACCGTTCCGACATTCAACAGAACTAGGCCTGTTGTTATGGCCCAGTTTAGAACAAGCTCCCCTCGTGGGTTGGTTGCCCTGGAGCCCCACGCAGCTGCTTTGGCATTAAAATCGCCGCACACAAGAGCAGGAAGCAAAGATTGCTGAAGTACGTTCTGCAGCTTATCTAAGGTGGCTTCGGCTGTAGCAGCGCTTATACTAGGTGGGAGGTATACGCCTGCAATAAGCACGTCCTCACATTTGGCTACTACAAAGCCGTCATCCTTAGCTACTACATCAAGTATGAGACCGCCAATAGATTTTATTGCGACTCGAATTCTGGTAAGGTCTGCCACCCAATCTTCACGATCAGATTCAGGTACGTAGTACGGTTCTGAAATTATCGCGATTTGTGTAGACCACTCCAACATATGATGCATTAGGATATCTTGAGCACGGTTGCAGTGGTTAACATTCACCTGTAGTAAGCGTTTGAGTCGTACAGCCATCACGGAGTGCTTACTTTTTCTACTACTGGCTCTGTGCTACAAGAAGCCGTAGGCTGAGGAGCCTTTTTCGCCCTGGATTTAGGAGGAGTACAATTCTTGCTTCCTACCTTATGATTTGCTGGCTTATCAAAATCGGCGCAGATTGGACAATGTGGAGCCGATGTGCACTCATGTGACTTATGACCAAGACGACCACAGCGGTAGCACAACTCACTGCGGTCTGTCTCATGCTGGCATTGAGCGCGAATGTGTCCTTCTTCGAGACACCTATAACAACGTAAAGGCTTCTTATCTAGAACTTTGACTCGTACTGAAACCCATCCAACTAAAAGTCGGCCCTGGGTCAGTTGTTTTGCTACTACAACTGGGACCTTTACCACCACAGTTCCACTGTCCGAGAATGATTCCCTGATTGTACCCACTTTAACGGATTCAGCAGAGCACCCACCCGTTTTAGCGATCGCCGCCGCAACCTCTTCCCTAGTCACCGAGTCATCTAGTCCTGTAAGACGAACGTCTACGGTTTTGGTTGGCCTATGGACTCGTACTACGTCTTCAGGCAGAACTTCTCGCAGCTTTGCTGCTAGTGCGTCCGCTTTGTCACCACTTCTAGTACCGGGTATTTCCAGTAGCTTCCCTCCAGTTCTGGCTTTTTTGAAACGCATCCCAGAGATGCCTAGACCCTCAATATCAATACGGGACTTCGCCTCCTGAATTAACTTTTGGTACGTGGTACTATTTCCTTCAGCATTAGTCTGCAAAGTTAAAACTATTGCAGCTGAACGAGGTGGTCGTAGTTTAGGAGCCGGTGATATAGCGCTGGCTTTTGACATAACAACCTGTGCAGGTGGTTGCTGCTGCTGAGCTTGGCAAGCTTTACGGCCCTTCTTTACTACGGTTGTCCATCCGTCGTCCATAGACTCAGGCGGTGGCGGAAGCGGGCGGGGCTCCTTCTTAGCGCTTGGTGCGATTGGCTGCCGTTTGCGACTTCTGCCTTGCCACCGCTCTTTGGCTACCGTAGTCGGTGCTGATGTAGCCTTTGCCGTGTTAGTTTTAGGCACCTGTGCTACGCCTGACGCGACACGAACAGCAGGTATCGGTTGCGAGACTGCAGTATTTTGCGTAACTGACTTTGGGGCTACATTGGATGCAGGATTAGCCTTGCTACTTGTAGATGCAGTAAGATTCGACACAGGCGCTGTTGCAACTGAAACTTGATGCTTACCGGGTTTGTTTGGCATTTTGTATGCTTTGGGCGATTGATCTGCCAGCTTACAAACAATCGGGTTATCCGAAGTTTTGTGTTCGGAAGTTTTTGGAGTTGGCGGTGCCATGCATACTGCTTTCAACTCTTGAACTTCATGCCGAAGAATAGAAATCTCCTCCGTCAAACGATGATTTTCGGCCTGTAGCCGTCGAATTTCCTCATTGGTCGTCCTTTCTCCTATTACTTGGACTGCACCGGCAATTGATGCAGCGGCGTTCTTTAAAGCTCCTTGTATGGTGCCCTTAATGTTGCTGCTTTTGCCGGCCAGCTCAATGATTGCATCTGTGGATGTGCGTATATTTTTTATCAACTCATTGAGCGTCAGATCGCGTGCCTCGCACGTAGCACGCTCTTGAGCTTGCTGGATTTTACGTGAGTACGTCACAGCTATTTCCTCCGCCTCTAAATCAGAGGGCTCTTTTGCTTGCGCCTTTAGAAAAAGATCTAGCGTCAAGTTTCGGCTGCCGGAAGACAGGTCTACCTCGGCCTCTGGATTCACGCCCGCGCGGGGCTCCTGAAATTCTAGCGGACTTGACAGACGTATCTGATTCACCACCATCGCTAGCACACTGATCAAGTTTGCGTTTGGTTCGTAGAGTGGAGCGTTGTGTTGCGCTCGTTGAAGCCGAAGAAATAACGGAACCATCGTCAGAATCTATTTCTGTGCGCTCCGTCCTGACAAGCGTTTTCCTACAATCAGCCAGTAAAGCCAGTGCACTGTCCTCTGACAGCGCCACATTCTCCAAAATATTCACTCGTGATGAGCCATCACGGTTATTCTCCAATTGAGTCTCATCGGACTCTAACTTTTTTCCCCGCCACCGTCGCACTAATACTACAAGCTGCCTCGCAGCTGGGGTTGGTCGTTTGTGTTGTGTTTTTAGAAGCCATATCGAAACAATATTTAATTCGCCCTACGCGCTCTCCACCCTCCATGGAGCCCTCAAGTGGGGAGTCTTATGTGCTGACCCAGAGTTACGCGCAAAGTATAGTCCTGGGAGAAGAAACAAGAAGAAGAAAAGGTAGAAGAAAGAAGAAAAGAGAAAAGCGATGGGGCTACAGAGCGCGACGGTTAAGGGCAAGCTCAAGAAGCACAGCGACCAACTGTACTAACTGGCGAGCCCGCCGCCTGTCTGCCTCCCCACCCCCAGAACTCGCCAGTGGCCGGCCTACCAGCCACCACAGCCGATTGATCAGAGCTGGCTAGTTCCCTGACCCCCCGTTTAGCCCGAATTTGAGGCCAAAGTCGCGTGTTGCCCGAGATGGAGATGCGCTAAGCGTCCTTCCCCACCCGGGCTCAACTCCCAGGATCCTCTCCTCCGGGTTACGGGTCTCCACGCACGGCACAAACACGTGGGTGGCCTTTTCCAGTAATTTCGGTTCAGACCACAGAACCCCCCTACGTCGTGAGCGGTTATACCGCCGCTCCTCGGTCGCCAGAGCCTCGTCGGTGATAGCAGGGTGCACCACGTGCAGGTGAGGTTGACTTGAGAGAGCTGGATGATAGACGTCTCCCCTTACACCCCACATTAAGATTAGTCTGTGTCAACCCTGGCCGAAGTCGTTGACAACGCAATAGATATCGTAACTATACGAGTTAAAGTTGAGATTAGCACAGTTAGCTTAAGTATTGGCATTTGCCGAGCCGGCAGTCCATACTCTGCTATTGTTCAAAGTTGTCATCAACTGTTGTGTGTCGTTAAGAGTTACAATTAATAATACAACAGGTGATTAATTCAGATACCAAATACGCCAATAGAATTCGAAAAAGACGTTTTAAAAAATGCCGGTAGGTCGAGCCTTCTTGGGCTTCTCCGTGGGAACAAATTAGGAGATTTGTGTTTCTTTTACTAAATATCTCATATAACGTCATGGACGACCGACATAAAAAGCAAAGAGAGGAAATTAAAAAAAAAAATTGATTTTACAACGGGAAAAATCTTTAAGGCAAATAAGTTACAACTTTTTTGCAAATACACCTTTGTATATTTAGAGAAAATGCAAAAACTTAAAGGAACTGAGATAATTAGGAAAAGAGCTGCCTTGTCTTGGCGACCTTTTGTTTGAGCCAAAGGAAACAATTCAAACATACGAAAACGAGTCAAACAATTAAGAGTCAAAGAAGTAGCATTAAATCTTAATTCGTACCCTTGTCTGATGTCAATAGAAACTTGGGCGGGAGATTACACTTCGAAAGAAGGAATGGTACTTTTCTCCCTTTATTTCCGCGAAAACCACCCACTTTGGATGCTTTCAGTCTAACGGGATTTTGCAAATTTATAGATATTCTGTTCCGAGAACAACCAATGATGCAAAAGGTAAATGGGATAAGCTTTCTGTCCAAAATACATCACAAAGCTGCGTAAAAAATAAATAACACGGGTCCTGTGACTTTTATTTTATTTGTATTACAAAATCCACAGCTCTTAAAGATGATAACATAACATACAGACATCGGACTTACAGCCAATGACGGATTTACATTTTATGTAAGTTAAGTAACGGTCATCAGATACTATGACGTGTATTTATATCTATCACTGTGTTTGTGTGTTTTAGATATTAGTTTCACCAATTATGCTCAGTACCTCTTTTCGGAAACCACTTTTTGTAGTGTGAAATATATCTGTCGGATGAAAATTTTGGTTGCAGCTTCTGTGTAGTCTCGGAACGAGTGAATTTTAACTGGAGTTTAAACTGCTTAATTACTTTAAAATATAAACTTGGATAAATTTATTGATTCTTTCACTTTCATTTTATCCAACAGGAACAGATAAAGCTATAAATCAGCAATTCTCTCGAGATCTTTGATTTAATGAAAATAATGGTCCGATTATTAGGCGAATATCTATTCTCAAACAGAATCTTCAAAAAAAGGTTTAATTTCCATCCATTAGACGAGCGTTTAAGAGAAATCCAAGCTAAGCCGCAAAAGGCCGTAGAGCTCAACTTACAGGTGCCACGAGGCTGTGCAGGGCACGCCCGTGACGAAAGCCTTACAGGCTACCGCTGGGGCGACGGAGTGCATGCGTTGAGCGAACCTCCGTCGTCTCACTTAAGGCGGATTGAGGGAAACCGCGGAGGTTTTAGTGGGTAAACCTGGACGAACAAAGGGAGTCCCACATAACCCAGCAGGGTATGCATAAAGCATTGCTTCCGAGAAAAAAAAAGGGTTCCTCGTGGCAGCCATTTGAAAATAATGACCGCAGCTTTTTCTCAAACTATAGTAACGACACGGTAGAGTAGAGTACTCTGTGTTATGAGGATGCCCATTTTGAAGACTTGTTGTCCTTGTCAGTGCTAGTATTTGCGACTGAGAGGAAGGAGACCGAAAACGTGAACTTTCTTCCAGGATTGGGTAAAAATAAGGAGATAGTAGTCTCGCATTGTTAGTTGAAGTACAAGGTAAGCAATCGCAGAGTGGTTGGTGAGTGAGGAGTAAAATCTGCTGCATAAAGTTAGGTATGGTATAATTGTATATTCAAACTGAATTACTGAGGTGAAATCAATTAGGATTTTAAAATAGTGATTAAGACCTTACCCACAACGCATATGAATATGATCTTGCGACATACGACGCAAGAATTTAAGTACCACTTTTATTTTTTTATTTTTTTTATTTAAAGACTTTATTGCACAAATTTTGTGCACAAATTTTTACTGAGTCACAAGCAGCCATTTTTTTAAGAAGTTGCTCTTGGATACAAACAAGGGCCTCATAAAGTATATAAAGGAAGCTCCGTCCGAATCTATAAACCTACATTATTATAATTAACAGCCTTTGTCGGTAAATATAGAAGTTGGAAATTGGAACAGTAAAAGACTGGAAACTAATAAAAAGCTTCCAAATGATATAAGGTCAATTGTTTCACTTTCTTCAATGAAATCGAAAATTAAATGAAACGAAACATTAATGCTGCATAAGAAAAAACAATGTTGAATTCTTACGGAACATTTGCGTTCAAGCCTGCATGGTTCCATCTCTATATCAAAGTTTCATTTAAATTACTTATTATTCAAATTGACAGTCAATTCTTACATATCCACGAAAGTTAAAGTTACAGTTTTCATTCTCAGACTTTTCAATTAGAGCCTGTCCATTTTAATTTGCAAGTTCATTAGCTATACATTGATTTTGTTTGCAAGATTATTTTTGTTTGGGGGAATGTTCCGAATGATATAACATTTTGTTTCGAAAAAAAAATTCGATTCGGTCCATTAACGACAGCGATATGAGGTAGCATATAAACAAAAAAAAACAAGTGTTACCGAACCTTACCAACGAAAGTTGTTTCGACGAATTTACATTAACTAAAAAAGTAACTTATGATTGAAAAGCCAAATGGATCCGGAAAACCGCCGTGGGGGGATAAAATAAAGCGAAGCTAATACACACAAAACAACTTGTTTATGAGATCATGAATCTCAATTCGGCGAAAACGTACGATATTAGAAGCCGAACGAATAACAAGTAGCTTTTTGTATCTTGTATTTTACTTTGCGAAGAAGCAGACCAAATCTTGTATCAGTAACGAAAAAGATTCTTTGCTAATTAAGGACCTTTACTATTTTATTGCGATATTTTAAATGAGTAGATACTTATTGTACCGAAAACAAAACAGATTTATTCAGAATTTTTTTGAATATGAACACGATGCTTGTAACTACGACACGCAAAGCAGTAAAAGTAAATTACTAAAACAATCGAAAAAACGGAATGTTAAGGCCAATCTAACTTTCAATGTTGAATAGCTCATAAAAATTACCCAACAAATTAGTACGAGGATTCGTTTGTTTGCGAACCTGACCTAAATTAAATACACCAAGAACACTTGAAAAGTTCAGTAAAACTATACTACAAGAGAGTTCACAGTGAGGGTAAATTGAACACAGTCATCACATAGTCGTGGGAATGTCGCGATATACGAATGGAAATCGATGGGGGTCGGAAAAAGAGTGACAAGCGACCGACCCGGTCGGGCGCCAACCGGCGACTGAGGTCCTCACGAGCTCACTCCTGACTCCTGAGCGGCATTTACACGTGAAGGGTTTCAGGGCTGAATTCATTAAACGGAATTTACACGCACCAGCTTTGAGCTTAATAAAATAATCGAGTAACACAAGATTACGCACGCCAATCACAATCAACGAGCTGACAGCTAAGCTTTACGGGATTATGAGGTTAGAAATTTAATTTTAAAGAACACGGGAGACAGAAGTAATTAGAAACACATGTAAAGCATTAAATTATGTTATCAGTGTAATTGAGATATGAGGATTGTAGAATTCATTCATAGTAGAAATTTAATTGGTGATTGGCTGGCACGGATCGCACATCAAAGACCACTAGTTTTTTAAAATCAAAGAATGTCCTGTAACTGAAAAATTCAAGATCTAGTGGACTTAAAATAAAGGCAGAAAGGTCATATTTTAAGATTGAAAAGGTCGATTTGGTAGATGAGGTTGAAATGTCTATTAGAGCTTTAGTGGTCCTAGATTGCCTCACTTAGTCAGCTATTAGACAGCCTGACAGAGGGGTTAATTTGATTCTCATTATGATAAAAACAATCAAAATTGTACTTAGTGTTTAATACCGACGTGATTCTATGACTTTGACCAAACACTTATGATAAAATTAATATTAGGGGTATATGAAAGTAAAATAAACACTTCTAAGCCAAATAAATAAATACATCTTACTGGTGTATCGTCCATAATTTAGTATAGGCGTCCTGCAAAAGGGATTCATGAGACGGCAGCTCAATATTTATGAGATATTACCGGCCTACTTACTGCCCAGAGCCCAGACAGGCTTCTTCACTTAGCACGACTTAATTTTAAGCCTATTTGGGACTATAAAAGTCCAACTTCTGAATTGTGAAAGACGGCATGACGACGTTAAAAGTAAGCTGTTATGAAATAGTCAAATAGGTTTTTGATTCATAACTGAAGCAAAATGTAACGACTGAAAATAAGATCGTGACAAAAATACAAGACTTATGAAAAGTTCATAAGTACAGATATCAACGCGTTAGATAATTCGATCAATTTTTAAATACCAAATATGATCATGTGCCGAAATTTTCATGAAAAAAAACTTATTTTCGGGCATATGTTTAAGGCATGAACAAAGTAATTTTATGCAGAGTACGTATGTTAATTTCAAATTGTAATAGAAACCTAACTTTTGCCCTAGTTTCATTTCGCGTATAACGGGCAATTTCAGAAGATAAAAGAACCTAATTCTATATATTTTCACGTAACAAAGCTAAAGCTGCAACACCGCTTTTCCTGTTTAATTAGTACAATCTTGTAACAAGCAACAACGCCATGTGCTGAACAACAAACGCCATGTGACTTATATTCTGAATATGCGTACTGACTGCAAAATTGTGTTGGGACGTTGAAAAGATAAATTAAATATTATGCGCGAGGCGTAAATACTTGAAAAGTACATAAAGTAAACTTCTTGAATGGCATCAGTATTAGAATCTGCTTTCAGCAGTTGTGTGCACAGGATTCGATTGTTGGTGAAAGAGATCATGCTTTCAGCTATCTGCAGAATTGCAGCTTCTTAAATATGAGCAAAGATCTTTAGTAGCTGAAGGTACTTTATTACCTGATGGCTTGTGATATTCATACATTGTATTGGCCATGGTAGAAAGAAGCTGTAGCCAAGTGAAAGATAACAAAGAAAGTGGTGGTGTGTAAACAAGAATTTATAGCCTCCGTAACTTGTCCTGTACCAATGGAGTTAAATCACTGGCTTTGTGTCGAAGAATCAGGTTGCTACCTTCAGTATTGCCGTCCAGAGTATAAAATATGATGCTGGTATGTATTCTCATTTCCTGTCTTTTGAACTCAAATTGTATACATAGATTCTGCAGGGATTGTAAACCATGTTGTAATCTAGCTTACGAGAGGCATTTTATTAGAATATTTTATTGTACCTCTAAGTATAATAAATAGCTACAACATTTTTAAGGGCGAAAGTGCATATTATGAATGTTCAATTTTGATGTAACTAACTAGGACAGCCGATATGAGACGGATATGGGATGAAAGGATGGTTCTGATGTAATGGGAAATTATTTCAGCGTATACTACGGCATGAAAATGCTTTGCAGGGCGGAGATCCGCTGTCGCGTTGAAAAAAGTAAATTGTACGACTGTAAAATATTTCAAATTATTGTTGTCGAATTCGGTAGATAGCAATAAGGATATGAATTCAAAAATCAATACCCGACCATGACTAGTGTTGGTTCAGTGTATTATTTACGTATAATGAACATGTAATTATTTCAACTTCATCATTGTAAAAGACACACGTACAGGTACACGTATCTACGTACAGGTACGTACATAAAAGTACACGTACCGATTGAACCCATATTCAGTATTTGTATAGAATGTAATTTAAAAATCACATAATCGTACGTATCACGTTGTTTTGCTTAAATAATTTTACAAAAAAAAAATATATTCGTGAAAAATAGAAACGAAGTAAATAAGAAATAAACAAAGTATACCTGCTTTATTTCTGTCTATTGTAGCTAGTCAGATCAGTTGTATTCGTAACAAGAGCAAGGTCTTATAATTTCTTTATCCAAAGCACAAAATATAATAATAGTAGGTTGTCAGGAAGAGACCGCTTATAGCGCCTAAATTGTACATAAGAACGCCTAAATTTTACATTTCATCTAAGTAAATTAAGTTATAATTGACCTATGTCATGTGCAATAATGAGATCTAAGGTCCAGATTTACTAAAGTTTTTTATTGTTGCTTTAAAGAGTAAGGTAATACCTACTATGGTAAAAAATCTTAGTAGTCTTAAGCAAATTTCTCAGCTGTGCTTCAAGTTGCGTAACAAACGCTGACACCGCCGGTCCAGCCTACAACTAAAAGCCTTGCCTCTTCGTTTTCCAATCCATTAACCCATAACTCTTAAACTCAAATCTTGCCAAGTTTCCGAATACATAGCTGAATAAATATGGGCGTATTGCTTACTAAGTTAGTTAAAATAAAGGAAAATGCGAACCGTCCAAGTAGGTGTTGCGAATTTAACCCTTTAAACTTAAGGGAATAAAGAATTGTGAGTGTTTTTTTTACTTTTATGTATGACAATTGACAAGATTCGAGAAGAAGACGCATTTTTTGGCACACTATCTCGATGAAGCTACATGAGGTCATTTTGTGTCTTAATTGTCAGTAACTGTTTGGCTATGTTCTCACAATCCACATGCTTTCAGCTAGGCGACGATAGGCAGTATTTTGCAGTGATCACAGCCTCAGATAAGAATTTGTCGTGCTTGAACCGTATTCACTTGTGATAGAGTGCATTCTGGCAATTGCGAGGCTGTGAGTGGACGTCAAAAACATTGTTGTTTTTCACCTCTATCGATGGAGTTTTCTCGTAAACGCGACGGACGAAGGCAAATAGGTTCGTGATAGATTTTTTCATAGGTTCTGTATCAGTATAACAGTTTCGTAGCTTCGCTTCAGTTAACTTTTACGTGAGAAAGTAAAGTACTTACAGAACAGCAGGGGTTGTTTACGGCTATGGGTGAGCGAGTAGACATATTAAATTCCTTACCTGAAACCAACAAGAAATGATATTAGATAAATGTTATATTTTATAGAAGCAAGGATTTGACAAATCATTGACATAAAATTGACACAGAAATCAGAAACAAAACCAATAGTAATCGATTGATACAAATACGAGAAACTCAAAATAATAAAAAACCCTGGTTGAAACTTAAACATTTTTTGTATACAGCCAAATCATGTTAACTAAAAACGCGGGAATAAAAAATTCCCATCACTCAAAAGTTTTTTTTGTGAACAAAACACTGAGCAAATTGGTCAAAAGTGAATAGGGGAGGTTTGCTAAGCTTTTTTGGTGGAGAATATTGCTATGTCGGGAGTTTGGCATGCAGTTATGAAACCGGAACTAAAATTCACCTGAGCAGAAGGTATGCACGATTTTTAAATAAATGAGCTTTGCTATCATATCAGACAAAGAAAACAGAAAAGACTCGAGACTAGATCGAATCGCTTATAAATAAGGTCCAAAAAGAAGAAGAAGCTTTTTGAAGCTGATTTCAGTTTTCGCATTCCATCTTTCAGCACAGACTGAACAAGGGCTCTATGACATCGTAACGGTACGGAATCCTTAAAAAAATATTGCGTATACGACTTGAGCTCTACATAAACCACAAAAGAATTAAATTCTTAGTTCATTTATAAAAGTGAAAAATAGGAACTTAAAAACAGAGGCAGGTAAGCCGCGGCGAGTTCGCTCCGCTAACGAAAATGTTTATTTCAAAAGAATGCTAAATCCGAGGTAAACATTTCAATGTGCTAGTACAATGCAGGCCGAGGACAGTGAACACAAAATTATTAGGAACAATTGTAATATGCACAGAGAAAAGTTTACACATGTTGCACGCTCTTCTTTGAGTTGTCCTACATTTTATTTTAGGTATTTATTTTTAGGCTACCTATTAGAGGTCTAGCTGCTAAACGTTATCTTCTTTAGTTATAAGGAAGGCTGAACAAGACCAACAACCCATTTCGGCTTGTTTGATGAAGAGTTTACCCCGTAGTTAACCCATTCATAACGGTAATTGTTTTTGATTGGGCAAACACTTGAATAGATCCATTTTCCAACTATCTAATAAAATAAAGTGCAACATTATCACATGTTTAACCAACCGTGAATAGATAAGTTACAAACTTTATCACAACACGTCTGCTTCAGCCCAACTATGTAAATCGGCATTAGTTATGCAAGCTATAGTACGCTCACCAGGCGTCGCTCGCATCGATCGCGTTCCCGGCTCCCGACTAATGCATTACAGTGAGGATATTACGTAACTTACTATAGCAATTGATTAATAATGCAATCATTGTGTGGCATGATCAAAGAAGTACATAGCTAGTTATTGAAATGGAGGCACTGGCAAGCGAGCCCAAGAGATCATCTACAAAATGTCTGTTAAGTATTGAGGAGTTTTCATCATGTGCGCTTGAGTCAGGAATCCGATATGACCGGAGAAAGAAAGAAAGAAAGAAGAAAGAAAGTACTATATTTGACACATAGAACAACATGCACGTAACAATTAAAATTTGGTTGATAAAAAAGATTCATAATACAAATTAATTAATTAATTACTTTATAAATTAAGTGAGAGAGAACGCATGCCTTCCGAGGTACAGAGTTGTCAGCACGACTAATAACTTTCTGACTGCGAGATCTTTCTAAAAAAACTCTGATTTCAACCCTCTAGGACCAGGAGAGAAGCCTGCGATCTGACCACTAGATCAACGATGCTCCCAAAATATGGCCATAATGTCAATCTATCTAATCCAAAATATGGCCATGATACAATCGAGTTATAGAAAAGCCCTGCGGGTTACGGTGGCGAACTTGCGATGCATTTGTTTGCGGGTAACAGATGTGCCACGTACCTACTTTCCTTTTATACAAAACTGAAAATTGGTTTTTAGATGCTATACAAACGTGCAGTAACGCTGTTATGATTTCGGAGTTAATTTCTAAACCTAGATGCGGTTTATTTAACTGAGCTTAGGCTTGATAAAAAGAAACTGATAAAAAAGAGTCTCAGGACGGTGATGATGAAAGCCAAGTAGTAATCAATCATCATAAGATAACATAAATCTACAAAATTAATACATTTTCAACCGCCTAAAACACGAGCTTAAGCCTGGCTTCCCTCCAGCAATTACAAATACAGATGTGCATTATCTCTCTATTAGGTAGTTATGCAAGCAGACATAGTCTCGCCGCGCGGTCTGCCTTGCGATCAATACGTCGAGACTGGTGCAGTTTCAACTGTAACCCAACTTTGTACAGCACATCAAGGTAACCACTACGGTATCTTATGCAGTTGTTATACAGGTTATTTTTCAATGAATTTGAAGTATAATGTACTGGCGACTGTACATAACTAGCATCTCTCAGGTGCTTCAGAGGTTAACAGACCTGTGTACGGAAATGAATTTCTCGGTGGCTTTTTATTGAGATATATTCGTTCCGCTGAAGTGTAATGATATTGAGTTCGTATACCATTCGTTTTGATATAAGTTGGGGTTGTTTTTTTTTGGCCAAAAGTGTACACATAATTTAAGCGTAGAGTGTGTAGTAGAGTGGTTGTATGTGATATTTGATTCCTTTTTTACGTATGCTTAGGACATTGTGTGAATTGGTAGACCGGCATAATGAAAGCAGGAGTTGTTACTATATTCTTTTAACATATTTAAGTTATTTTATAAAACCAATTAACTGGTTATTGCGCCTTAACCTTCAGGTGAACAGTTATCATAACAAAGCAGTACGCGCATGCGTCGATGAATAATGTATCGGTGCATGACTGTCAATATGCAACGCTTGGATTTCATGTCAATAAGGTTGACTGGCTTGGTTTTACCTTTGTACTGTTCCACGTGTTTCCGGGTCAGTATTATTTACATAGGTATGTATCATCTATGAAAACAAGAGAACTGATTGATGAAGCCAAGGCATTCTAACTTTCTATGAGGTAGTTAGGTTTAAATAACTTTATTCTCAAATAACTTTTAATCAAAATTAACGTCTGGTACCATCTCGTCTTCTCTAACATACATTAACTCTTCTGGATTTAACAAACCTATGCGCATAAATTCGCTATGTCATTTAAAAATGGCACAATTTCTACAAGACAAAGCCTATTTTCTAAAAGTCAACTCGCATCTAGATAAGATCAATTTCCACTCAGCACTTATGGTCTGAAGACCGCGATGGTATCTCCTCAATCCCGCTTCGTTGAGCTCGAACCAATGCCAACAAGACTTGGCACCCCTCGCCATGTGTACAGTTAAGTTATATGCAACTAGATGGCGTTGTACGTATTTACATCGCACTTGAGTTAAGTTATGCACGGGGGAAATCTTCATCCATGTACGTAGAAAGGTATATGAATTATCTCTTTGCGTTAAATTCTAATGATTTAGAGGTAAACATATGAAACAAACAAAGAAAAAGGAAACACGAGGGTACTTGTGAAGAAAGGAGGATGTTTCAGAACTTTTCCTCAATTATTTATTAACCTTAAACATACGGATGTTTAACTCCTTAAGGAAATAAAAAAACAAACACCCTTTCCTGTAAGATAATGGACGACCATGACTTGGACCGTTATTTCCTGCTTCCGATTGTTAAGGAATAAAAAATGGACAATTAAGGAGGCATCTTTTTATTTGTTTCTTAATTAACTTTATCATTGGAAGAAAATACATATAAGTGCTAGTAAAATGGGTTAAAATACCAGAAGCCACAGGAGGAGTTTTATTTGCATGATAAGCACCATTTTTTGTGGTTAAGCACCATATTTCGAAATACTGTTTTTTCATATATGACACGGACAAATGAAGATATATTTTTGCCGCAACAAAATGGTAAACATCCAGGTTTTATGCTAAAACAAAAAATACGTACGTTAACCTCGCTGAGACCCGATTAAGATAAAAACCACCCTTAATTAGAGCAAGCGCCCCCCTCCAGTGGGGTGCGAAGGGGGGAGAGGGGGACCGAGATGATGAACGATTTAATGAATTCGCGGCCCACCGCTGTAAATCACAGGCGAATTTAAAAACAGCTTAAATGGAAACATACG
Source organism: Pyrausta aurata (assembly GCA_963584085.1). Taxonomy (NCBI): domain Eukaryota; kingdom Metazoa; phylum Arthropoda; class Insecta; order Lepidoptera; family Crambidae; genus Pyrausta; species Pyrausta aurata. The sequence goes on from OY757261.1 coordinate 666,104, forward strand.
GGCTGAAAGTTGGACCGTTAACGACGCGAATAACTGAGAGCATAAATAAAAATATGGTGACAAAGAAATATTATGTCTGGGGTAGGCTGTTTGCTTGTCGTGATATTTTTGCTACAAATTTTAGTGTATTTTAGAGTATTATTTTATTAAAATTTTATAGAAGGAAAAAAAAGTGGATTCAAAAGTGGCATTGCAGCATCTCCATTTAGGAAAGGGATCATTAACTTTTTAGCTGTTAATTACTTTGCGATTTACTTAGAACCTTATAACATCATATGAAAAGTATAAGTAAATATGAGCCCAAGAGTTAAAATAAGAATTTGCATTACATATTTTAATCACAACCTACCTTAAATTTGGCACATGTATCGGTAACGTACATTTTCAGCCAACCTGTACATCCCTCGCACGGGCAGCGAAATAAACAACTCATTGCCATAAATTCGGGGCAAAATGGCAACAAATTCGTACGAATTCATCGGGCTGCAATACCGACTTATCATTTTCACGTTAAATTCCGAGTAACGGCTCTCAAAGTTATCGCTTGATCGCATCGAGTTGGCTGGTGCATCAATCATTTAGTTTTTGCGAGAAGACTTGTAAGAGTTCAACATAAGGCACAAAATTTACGCAATTTGGTCATTTACTTAGTGCTTTTAAATTTTTGACGCGGGGTTTATCTTAATAATAAAATAAATAAGTCCATTATGTTGGTAAAATAAAATCGCTATTGTTTTGGTGGTTCAGATAACTCTGTCATTTGTGCAGTCATTAAAATTTAGATGCATTTCAAAAACACAAATCAATGCTAATTCCATAATGTTACAACTAATTACCAAATACCCAGTATTTAGTACCGATATTTTATTCCAGCTACACGAAATAGGACGTAACAGGTTAACCCAACAAATTGCACTGGCACAAAGTGTTAACTTCATCTGTTGCCGAGCTGTCATATTTTGCAAATAGCCCGCTAAACTTGATAATAAAGGGACTCGTCAGCAATTGTCACAATTCGCGACCAATCGTGCCATCGCAACAACGACCCTGCGTTCTGGTGGTTAGGGGTGAGTGAAGTGCAGTTACCAGGCTGAAGTGGTTGTAGCCGGTTCTGAACGAGGAAATCGTTCAGAGATAAGCGCTAAGTACTGCCTGCATAGGGTTGTCGACGGTGGGAAAATCGAATTGTTATATCAGTGCCTAAATATAAATTGTTTCATATATTTTTTTATTGCACAAGTAAATGTACAAGAGGAGGATTTAATGCTGAAAGCATTCTCCCAAACAAATCAAATCAAACCAATCATTTATTTGCCAGAATACACAAAAGTATGCAAGTTACAAACTGCAGGTCTTAAAAGTAGGCAGTAGCTGTACTTAAAGTAGGTAGATAGTAGCCAACCTTTAGGGCATGCAGAAAAATTATAATGGGTGCAATGGAAATTTATCTGTGTCCTGTATAAGTTGCATGTTAAAAAATATGCGAATATGTAACCCGTAAAAGCTTGTGTTTCAATTAGTTTTGGTATGGGCCAAATGTATGTCAATGCATATTAGCATTAGCATTTCAATGAGGATTTTGTAAGAGTTGTAATATCTGAATATGGCCCATGTCTTTGGCACATCGATATTTGCTTTAGAACGGTATTTAGAACTGTGTGCTGAGGTATGCAGAACAGAGACAGCCCTAGCAACAATAAGGAAATGTCAACCACTTTCAGAACGGTCACACTTGAATAGCCACTTTTTATTTATTCAAGGAAAATTAATCTCTCGCCTTATTGTTGGAAATTAATTCTTTGTCAGCGCGAGAGTATAAGTTTCTTAAAATTTACAAGAATCAGATTTAAGGAATTTTGAATTTCGTACTTATATGAAATTAAAAATTTTTCTTTATGCATGACCGAAGGTCTGACAGGAACAGAATAGGTACTTTTAGCCAAGTCCACCTTTTGTGTCGCGTGGTTTTACAGCGATTTGTAAACAAGAACAAATGACTCATTAAGTGCCAATTTTTCAATGCATTATTTGCATCGTGATGAACTGCTGACAGACCAAACAAGACGCACGCAGTGCAGTGCGCCAAAATACCAACTGTGGTTAGTTATCGGTCGGCGGCCACCGCTTTTAATTATTATTATAAAACCGCATCGCTAATGACGCAGCACCCTAATAATTATAACATAAACATTAAGCACGGCGTTGTTTATCAAAGGGACTGTCCAATTAAAACCTCCCAGAATCGGATTACGGAGGGATAATTAAAATTGTAATGTTGCGATTTAATTGCGCTCTTGGATTGTAAAAACTTTAATTGAAAAGACATTTAAGAAGAAAGTTAACGGTTCTGTAATTTCTCTTTATTTAACTTTTCGGAAAAATAATGGTTAATATCAACCTCATGTCTTCCTACATACGTATTTCATGATTCAATCCGTCAAAATCCTGAAAGGGAGATCTTTCCAGTTACGTAAAATGATGAATTTATTATTTCACTACCACCAACCTACACGTTACGAATTTCCCATTTCAGGTAGCGTCATTAAAATCGGACTATTTCATTTCCTTTTTTCACCGATAGCCCTGAAGGTGAAGGTAAAATTTCAAAACATCCTTCCTGTATACAAAATTATATAGCTAATACTTTTAAGTACTGACTCAACTAGGAAGCTAGCAAAGGAACGTAATACTCGTACTAATGAGTGGAGCTAATGATCTTTTTATCTCTTATCATCATTGATAGCAAGTGATAACCTCCAAAGGCAGTAATTTATTCGATAAAGCCGTTTGTACACAACATTTCATGATAAACAAAAAAAAATTGATTTCATTTATCACTGACAAATGCAATCAAACTATATGCACTTTTATCATAAAATTACAAAATCAACTATCGATAGAAAAACTGGTAGTATCGATGCATCTTCGCATTTCAGTGTACCAAACGAATTAACAACGACTCAAGCAACGTTCTTGTGTTCATTATACGAGCTTAAAAGGAGACCACAGAAGTTTTAATATCACATTATGACGCGAATGAACAACAGTATTTATCTCTGTTGCCATGAATATTATAAAAGGATTCTTCTTACTCACAAATAACCACATCCTCCGTAATGAAGCACTTTACTTAACGAGAACGTACCTGTAAACAAAAAAATAACATTAGATTTATTTGCCATCAATTAATGGTAAGTAACTAGTTTACCTAAGAGACCATTTAAGTTTAGTGGGATCAATATTATGCTATCAACTTGTCTGTAGCAGCATTGAAGTTGTAAAGGGATTTTGAACATCTTAAATGTCAAAGGTTATTTTGTGATAATTAATTTGCGAAGTAAGAAACTGATGTTGGAGCTTTGAACAAGCCAGCTTGCTAAAGCTGATGTATCACAATCCATAATTTCTATTTCTTAGCACATCTATGTACTCATCAACTATCATGGACTTGTTATATACATACGTTGATTGAACTTGGCATACGCACTGTCATGCACCGCTGGTGTCCATTATTCCATTAGCTAATCCTGGCAAAGGAAACGACCTGCCATTCGCCCTCAGTGATTAATGGCAAAAGTTCCCACTAATTCAATGAGATATGGTAAACGATTATCAAGTCCATTTGCTGCTTTTTTACGAACATTGATTACTCATTCACACATTTGGTTTCAAGTAAGTAATACCTACTTTCTGAAGAAACGAAAAGCCAGCTTAGAAAAATATCAGCAGTTTTTCTAGAATTTAGTAACATTATATTATCAGAATTGTAAATTAATATTAAACTTTGAATTAACTTCATTAATTTAACATTAACAGAGTAAGAACCCTTATGTCGGGAGTTCGAATCTATTCACCCATTAAAGGTCAGCAGAGTAAAGGTATAATTTTAGCATAATTTTTAGGCTTTGAAAACGGCATTCATTTTATTTCAATAAAACCAATGTTTGCAGAATATATTTTTATTGTTCTACATCTAAAGCTTTCATCTATATCTTTATATAATGAATTGTATTAATGTTAGTCTCGCTAAAACTCGAGAACGGCTGAACCGATTCAGCTGACTTTAGTCTTGAAATATTTGTGGATGCCCAGGGAAGGTTTAAACGGTGATGAAATATAGGGTAATAAAATAACTGTGATAATACCAATAAACCTGCACTTAGCGTTAACGACTTGTGTCAATCATAACTAAAACAATAACAAGCGTTGCACAACACAATACATAATCGCTTACATAACTTAATTAACTAAGACAGCAGCACTGGACAACGAACGTGAGGATAACTGTTTTACGTGATAGATATGTGACCAATTACATTATTAATCTTTAAGTATTGAATGGTTGGTCAACCTCATATCATGTATTTTATTTTGTAACGGAAAAGGGACTTTTTTCACTAAACCACAGCAACTCTATTATATTATTCAAGTCTTTCGCTATAAATTTCTAAATGATGATACTCGTAAATAACTAAGTAAGTATATAATTTTTCATTAAATATTATAGGTATCGGTGAAGATTGTGAAGCATTTCCCAACTCACAATATACAGCTTCGTCTCAAAGAAAAGTATTTAGTCTATATAATGTATAGAGCTCAAACAGCAAGGCTAAATAACCAGGTATTACAGCAAAAAAGTTAAGTTTATACAATTCATCTTTTTTCATGCTCATAAAGCTATATTGGTCGACTCAAATTAATTGATAAATATGCAAAGTATTCTGGTAATTTATATAATTTTGAATTTTCTATGTATTTACGTACGCCCTTCAAAGTAAATTACATTTTAACTTCATAAGCCGGCGACAAAGGCCACGAAACCAAACAAAACACTATCAAATTACATAATAAAGGTCGTTACATAATAGCGTTACTAGTTAACCATTTACTGCGAGCTACTGAGTGATTTTTTCTTTGTACTAACAGAACGGGCAATGTACGCACAAAACAAAGGTTGCACGTGTGATTCATACTTCGAGTGCAGCGAAAAACCAAACGTCGATAGTCGATATACAATGTGTGTTTTCGAAACTTGATAAAACAAAATATGCGGATACTAGACCCAAAATTATCGACATGAAAAAGAAGAATTTTTATGTATCAAAATTTCTTCTATTCATTTTTCCATCGTTGCTTTTTATTGAAACGTGTAATTTTTAGTAGTCTCATTTGAAAGCTTAACAGTTTATCTAGCTAATAAGAAAAAAAAATACAAACATAACTAACAAAAAACAAAAACATAACGACAATTTTGGGTCTAGTATCCGCACATTTCGTTTGATCAAGTTTCGAAAAACACATTGTATATGTAATGTAATACGGTGTTATCATGCATTCGAGTGTTATCGGGTTAACTTTTGATTGCACTATCTATGTCATGAGAACTAGAAGCGACGAAGACCAAGCATTTGCGGACAACAAGAGCGGCCAAGTTCGTTCACATGCTCGTAGTGGTTTAACATTTCAAAAGTTTTAAACATGCTGAATTGAACGAAGAGATAACCCAGAACTGGCGCAGGAGAATAAAGAGAGCCGATACAAAACGAAAAAGGAGGAAAAGAAGAAGAGACGAAGATGTTTGCACAAATATGACATTTGGAATAAGAGACTACGCCAACTGGTAATAGGGTTAACCCTTAATTTTAATAAGTACGACAGTAACGAAGCGAGTTTGTTTTCCAACTGAGGTTTATCATGTTATCATTCGTTTGGAGTGCATTTCATTGATAAAACATTTTGGTAATTTGCAGCTGTGACGTAGTAGATAGCAGTTTACAACTTGACGAGATGAGTATCATTCCTATCATTGATAGCAACTCCAAAATTAAAATAAAAAAATCGATAACGATATTTCAGATTTCGCAACACTGCTTGCAGTATTATTTGCGGTGACAATTATGATTATATTTAGTTATGCCAGAAATAGCTTTAATACCGCGGCCCTCGATTTAATGGGTCAAGGATTCATAGCTAGAAGATGTTTTTTTTTCATTATTGGGATTATTTGGTACATTATTTAGATAAGACGTGACATTTTAGGTGTCTGAATAACTAAAAAACCGGCCAAGTGCAAATCGGACTCGCGCACTGAGGGTTCCGTGCCAACTTTAACTGAATTAGGGATTCTTACTTCCACTTTGCCAAAATACCACAATATTTTGTTGACCGCAAATATAACTTTGTTTTTCATAGTGTTTGTATGAAAGACAAAGTTATATTTGCGGTTGATAAAAATGTACTATATCTCAAAAACTGCTAGTTCGATTTCGCTCAAACCAATTTTCGTTGAAAGTTTATGTTGAGATCTACATCACATATTTTTTTCAAAATTTTCACTTCCTTAGTTCAAAAGTTAGATGGGGGGGACGCCCATTTTACCACTTTGGAAGCGTCTATATCTCAAACGTCAGACTTTTAGAAAAAATGGTTTTAGGAACCTCAATGTCATTTTAAATACCTATCCATAGACACCCCACAAGTATAGGTTTAAGTAAAAAATTTTTTTTTGGTTTTAGTTTCATGTATGGGAGCCCCCCCTTTAATATCATTTTTTCAAATTTTTTGTACCTGAATCGGAAAGCGGTAAAGAGGATACACCTACCTACCAAGTTTCAGCGGTGTGATGCTAATAGTTTCAGAATAAAGTGGCTGTGACATACGGACGGACAGACAGACAGACAGACAGACAGACTTGACGAAACTATAAGGGTTCCGTTTATTGCCATTCGGCTACGGAACCCTAAAAAGCGTAATCGTTATGTTGAGGTGTCGTTGCAGTTTCTTGAGTGCGACTTTCAAAATCTAAAAAGGCTTTGCCTTAAATACACAGCTAACTTATACTCCTCGAAACAATAATTCACCCATCCTTACTCAGTATAACGAGTCATGCTTTCTAAAATTAACTTAATGCAAAACGCAAGCAAAGAGTTACAATAACAGAGTGGCCTGTCAGTCTCACACTCGCGCTTTGATGCTCACATTTAGAATTGAAACCACTTATGTGAAGCGAATGAAGATACGACCAGTTAACGTCAAAAGTATGATGTTTCTGGCAGATCCGTGTTACTTGATAATTGAACCTTTTTTAGTATTTTAGGCTCAGTTCCACCATTCTTTTAGGTCATATATGTCAAAATTACAGCAGACCCGAAAATTTTACTTTTAATTTTCAATCACAATTCCAGTCTAGTCCAACGCTGGTTAAAAAGTTAAAAAATCCAATAAATAATACAATTGTATATCAAATTAGTCGTACATTAAACCACTTGACCCCGGCGCGGCTAAAATTAGGATTATCCGTGAGTGGGGTGTGAGTGCAAGCGAAGGCAATGATATCATTCATAATTTCAAGGAAATTGTTGTTTTGTTGGCCGCTTGACAGGTCAACATTCGCAGATTGTAAAATAAATGTTGAGTTTGTAATGGTTGTAGTTGGCTGTTGTTAGTTTGAAATTATAAAGTTAAAATAGTAGCAGTGTCACTAAACACTTTCAATAAGTCACAATCTGAATGGATATCAAATTACACAACAATAAAATAACATAAATTTTATTTAATTTTTAAACTCATTTTAAAATCAAGCACTACTTGACGTACATTTTCATTTTATATATGAATGTCTATTTGCATCGTGTTGTCCAATTTTGAAATAAAATTGTCCAACACAACGACATATGTGAAGTAGTAAATTCTGAATGGATGAAGAATTTCCGTCGTAACCTGAGCCCAAATCACAAAGGGAACAAACACATCAGGCTAATTAATTATCCACATTTGGGCTTATTATACGACTTCGCCGACCCGCCCTGTTAGCCTCCTAGTAATTAGTTTTCAACCTCTGGAGACCCTACTCTAAAATACACTATCCACTTGCTTGTACTGCTATTCTTGTAAGAAAGACAAGGACGACCAGAGGCGAAAAGTAATAGATGGAATGCCCATTGCTCAATCAAATAGCAAGAAGAATTCTGAACCATTAAATTTTGGAACAGACACGAATAAAACAACTTGATGAGGACAAAGTCCTGACATGCAATGCTTTTTTTTATGATGATGAGATGCAGAGTAGCAGCGACATGTATTTATTCTTTGTAGCCGTTTGGACATAGTGGAAGCCGATGAATGAGCTCAATCACATAAATTGTAAATACAGTACGTATTTCTATGAGTCACTTGAAAAATTACATCACAATCATGAGTGCAGCTCAAATTAATCTCCACTAATGGTCCTGAGACATTGCTTTGTTACTCTTGTGTTTAAACACGTAATGTGTTTATGCCTTAGTGAGACAAGCAAACGCCTCCGCGGTCGCTTTGTCTGCTGTTTGATTAGTGGAGATGGCACTTTGCTGGATTGCGGCTGTCTTGATTACGTTATAATTACTGAGACATCATAACGTTGTAAGTGAGGACACACGCAAATATAAGTGCACTGTGTGCCAAAGATCTATCTAGTATCTTTGTAAATTCCTATCTCATTTAGAATGTTGAATACGCTTTTCATGGTATTGAAATCAACAACCATTCACTAACAGTATAGTTTCATGATTGCATGTCTGTCACTCACCAGAGCCTTGTCAATTTCCCCTTTCTGTGATAGATAACCTCAAAAGTGAAATCTAGCCAATGAACTATTGTATCGGCTAACAGGCCTAACAGCCACTCCCAATAACATATACTTACAATATCTGTAAGCTATAACTGCTAAGAACAAGAATCTCGCAGTGCACTAAAGGGTGTGCCTTTGGATACCAAATACAAAGTCATATCCATGTACACGTGATTGATCTGCCAAAATCCCTGAGCACTTTAAACCCAAGCCGGTCGATCGTCAAATAGCCGAAGTGGACAATAAAAGCGAATTGTCAAAAGTTCGTGCTCGTCGTAAACGGCAAGCCCCACAGAGTCTTCGACGAAGTTGGGACGGCAGTGGCGGCGGGCCAACCGAATCAAATATTCATAACAATTCGGGGTTAATACTTTTATCGGAACCAATTTGGATCGGGTCACTCGTTGTCGTTATTCTGGCTCTTATTGAGTGACAAATGCTTTACATTTTTAAGGAGCGACTACCTACTCGTACATGCATTAAGTTTATGAACACTACATATAATCATTCATTCGGAATTTCTATAATTAGAAAGGTAAGTTAAATTATGTCATCATTTTCAACGTAGCGATTAAATTTGAGATCTATCTGTAAAACTTGGACGCAAGCGTCATTCCAGCTCAGGTACTCTAGATAGATGATGTTTTTTTGATAGAAGTATTTCATACGAAAATAATCCTAAACTTTATCTGAAAACTACCGAGAACATTTTCTCCGAAATTGAAATCAGACACATAATAGTCCATTACGTGGAGACTACGAATCCATCGTGTCGTGATGGTTCAGATAAAGCAAATTGCACTGAAGATAATGGACGAGTGACATCAGCGTTTACTCACTTAATAATGGCTGGTAAATGCATAATCAGATTGCGCAACACAGGCTGCGCAGGAGCATAAAGAAAATTGTGCTTGTAATTGCTGTAATAGAATAATTCAAGAAATAACATTTATAAGGTGTCTTCAAAAAATCAAAGAAGAGTGGAAATGGTTTTTTAGCAAAGCAGTGGAATTCCCTACTTGGTTTTCCGGGGTCCAGTGGAATTCCCTACTTGGTTTTCCGGGGTCCAGAAAATACATTTCTTTTGTAAAACCTAGCTTCGTAATTTACCACAAAGAAACCTCAATTTAATACATGACGTTTTTCTTCGCACTCAAGATCCAAAAATAGTTCAATGTCAATAGTAAAAGGAGTCAAACTCAGACACAGACTGATAAGTATGATGATTTAGGTAAGAAAACATCAATTTAGTTTAGTTTATTTGAAGAATTTACTTAAACAATTTATTGAATACTGTTCCATTTTTTATTACAATCCACATTCACACTTATTGTTACAGAGAAGGAAGATATAAAGTAGGTATCAATACAAAAATAGCACACTATGTGTTTCCTAGTTTCATAGCTAGCAAATATAAAACACAAACCTGAAAGTCCTAGCCGATATACAAATTGACGTTAGATCCACACTCGAATAACCCACACACGATGGGATTACTAGTTACCCAGCAAACATTATGATACATCCGGACGAGCGCCATACTAATTCATCGGAAAATTGCAATTCCAGGCAAAGCCATTAGTCGACGAGGCGAGACCGCGTAGCCAAGCCCTGCTATTGTGGTATACTCTGCTTCGACCAACAAATCAATATTACTAAAACATATGAAAATAAAATTTAATTATGGATTAAGCCCAATCAGGTCTAGTCTAGAGTCAAGTGCAAAAACTTTTCGAATAAAAAATTGATAAAAAGTTTGATCGAATTATCTCCTACGGTGTACTTTGGCTCTCAGGGTAGGTTTTAACTATTTGGCAGCTTAGGCTACATCAAACATTTTATACCTGCCTGCTTCAACAATAAACAAAAAGTTCTGTCATGATATTTGACTAACAGCGTAACAGCTCACTCTTGTATGGCTACAATCCGTAGATGCCACTACTCTTCAGACAACAACTAGAGAGTTGTTGTTATTTCAAATGACTATGATTCAGGTCTACAGAAGCTTAAGTCATTACAAAACGTATTTTTTATAAAATCCGAACTAGTTTAATTAAAGCATACTTTTTACAGTTAAACTGTATTCATCAGACGTTTCAAGTCAACGGAGCGTAGAAAGCGAGTCTAAAATCATGAACCATTACCTCGGACAATAGGAGGACTGTTTAACCCAACCTGACTGTACATATGTGGTAGAATTTAATTTCTCCCTCCGCCACCTTACTAGGCACACCGTGTTATTGAGATTGTCAGGATACATCCAGCTTAGTACTGAAATGGGTACGAAGGGTACGAACTACGACCCCTGACGGCTGGTCTGCGAGGACTTCTTTTTATGGGGCTGTAGGTCTTTCGATAGCTAAATACGGTCACCTATTACTTTAAACATTTGTGCGAAGTGCTAGAAAACTGACCCCATAATAAGTACCTGACTAACTGAATTGAATAGATATTTATGATGTAGTTCGTCAGGAGCAAACATTGTATAGATCGTCAACATTTTCAAGCTATCAGAAGTTCCAAATGACCGGAAGGGTCACCCTACCCCCACCCTTCACAGCCGTAATACTGTTACATCGGTTATTATTACCGCGCGAGTCTGCCAGACCATGTGTGCTATTTGCCTAGCTAGACCAAATCGCGTTAGACCTGGACTGACTTAGCAAGTAACTTCTGTTCTGGAATAACAAGGGAATAAATTGTAGGGCTGCTCATTATGAGATCATTCAGTGCCAGATTGACCTCCCTCCCCTATCTGTATTTCGGAAGCAAAATTGCAGCCTTTGTTTAGATCTCAAAGAGTTCAATGTCATTGTTAGACTTGAGGACGTTGATGTGGCACCGTTTGTACGATGACTAAAATTTGTGAGATGTATCAAATTTTCTAGTGTTTATACAGGCACATTGCTGAAATCAGAACTTTTCATCTCGTCATGAGTATCGTAAAGATTTATTTATACCGCTGCGAAAAGGAACCAAGGACAAACATCCGCGCCACATCCGATTCCTTCCCCCAGTGCATTGCTTTGAGGCATTTCCACAAGACGTTTTCTAGGGTTCCGTAGCCGAATGGCAAAAAACGAAACCCTTATAGTTTCGTCAAGTCTGTCTGTCTGTCTGTCTGTCTGTCTGTCCGTCCGTATGTCACAGCCACTTTATTCTGAAACTATAAGCATCACATAGCTGAAACTTGGTAAGTAGGTGTATCTTGTTTACCGCTTTCCGATTCAGATACAAAAAGTAAGAAAAAATTATATTTAAGGGGGGCTCCCATACATGAAACTAAAACCTAAAATTTTTTTTTTACTCAAACCTATGCATGTGGGGTGTCTATGGATAGGTCTTTGAAAATGATGTTGAGGTTTCTTAAACCATTTTTTCGAAAAGTCTAAGGTTTGAGATATAGACGCTTCCAAAGTGGTAAAATGGGCGTCCCCCCCCCCCCCCCCTCTAACTTTTGAACTAAGAAAGTGAAAATTTTGAAATAAATATATGATGTAGATCTCAACAAAAACTTGCAACGAAAATTGGTTTGAAGGAGATCAAACCAGTAGTTTTTGAGATATTGCACATTTTTATCAATCGCAAATATAACTTTGTCTTTCATACAAACACTATGAAAAACAAAGTTATTTTTGCTGTCACAATATATTGTGATGTTTTCGTTAAGTGAAAGTAAGTGGACCCTGAATTCAGTTAAGGGTGGCACGGAACCCTCAGTGCGCGGGTCCGACACGCACTTAACCGGTTTTTGATATCTAACGTAACATACAAATGGGATATCTTCATATATACATGGCAATACAATTGAAAGTAAAAGACTCGAGCTTAAAGTTTACTACTGACTAAATCGTATTAACCTTTTTAAGTGTGTTCCATTCCTGCTCTTATTTCAATAACCGTCAGGTGATAAAGTGATAGGTAGTAGTTGATTTTAGAGGATATACTGTGGTAGTTAAAGCCAAGGACCTGTTTTACAGTCTCTGGCAAAGGCAATCGGCGATTCTTAAACGCAACAGACGGTGCGTGTAAATACCATTTATTTGTATAGCCCGGTCGTCGATCCCGCTTATTTGCGCGAATGACGTCGCCGGATACGCGATCGCGCTGAGCACCAATTTCGCTGTTTATCCGCAACTCAAGTTTGTTTCTGGGAAACTTTTCTCCGACCGATTGCCGTATTTTTGTAACTAACCACTAGAGCACCGCCTGTGGTAACTTATTTAGGTTTTGACCAAATAAACTAATAACTATTTAGATTAGGTGGGATTTCCCAGTGATATCACTTTTACTTCTAAATTCAGAAATTAGGAAATCCCATCTGTTTTAAACATTGTGATTCAATCCATTTAGATATTCAATTATCTGGTTTAAGATTGCATTAGTACAAGAGTAGCAATCACGCTGAGCAATCAAGGCAATCCCGCGATAAAAGACAATGACATTTTACATTGGAAAGACAAGGAATTTCCTAGAAAAACTGCATCAAAAGTCCCATCCAAGTTGAATGCACCACTTATGATAGTGCTGCCCTCTTTACGGCGCTTCTGAAATTTACTGCCACTTAAATTATTATACCTATCTCCGCTCTTTGGTAAATGCATCCTAGCTGCACCGGTTTGATAGATTGCATAATAAAATTTCTTTATTGCTTTTGCTAAAATTTGTATGAGTTGAAATTTTAACTAAGTCGTTTATAAAACTGCCGATGTTTCTTTGCAGTAATAATGGACAGATAGGACCTTTGTTCATCATCATAGAATTTAGACAATGTAATTTTCATTTCAAGCAACTAAGCAGTGCCCCACGACTTTACTCTGGTAAAAGTATCGTACTTCGTGTACAATTTTCCTTCCCCCTTTATACCATCTTTAGGATGACTCGAATGAGATCGGATACAAACTATCCTATGTCCTACCAATTTGAAGTAAGCATCTAAGAAAGAGGGTATTGATGAGATGTAGGATGGTTCGCTTTATGGTGTTGACGTAAAAATACTTGCACGAGGCATATACGTATGTACAAAACCAAGGATCTAAGTGAATCTGTCTACACGACGTAAGTGCTACTTGCGATACGACGCAATGAACAAGCAAAGGTTGCGAGATGACAGATAACATTAATTAATTACCTCTTACAAAGCAAACTGACTTTGTTTTCTACTCACCAGTCACTATCTATTGAAGTGAAGGTACCACACCCCAATGGCGGGTGTAAATCATCTGATAGATAAGGGTGCGTTCACATCTATGCTAGACTCTACTGAAGGAAATTTCTAGACACATTAAAGATAATAGATATTGTACGCAAGAACTTAAATTGTATACGCGGGTACAAACACTACCACCACTAGCGTGGTGTCGTCAATTGTTATTGGACCATTTATTCATCTGATAGGTAAGATAATAAGAACCAAGTTGTATCACAATAACATTGACTAAGAAGAACAATGTGCAGGGAAAGTACGAATGCTTAGAAGTCTAAAATAGAAAAGACAAGTTTCAGAACCAAATAATCCCGTTTTGAGATTTTCTACAAATCCAATCTACGTAAACTTTGATATTACAGGGATTAATATAAATTATTATCGCAGGGATTTATTAATCTGATTAGGGTACTGGGTAAATTCTGTTAATTAGGTACACAGTGCGAAACTCCTATGTCTTTACTTGGCTACACAAAGATATCAAATACTAAAAGTATTATCTAAAGGAGGTCGGATGTCATTGGCATCGATGTGGCACAGCAAAACATTTTTATCGTAAGATAAAATTAAAATTCTTGTGTCTATGCCTATTTATGTTCGGAGTTCGTTAGTCCTATCAACTTAGGCTTTCAACAACAACAGAATGTAGATCATAATCCTATTTCAACAAAACCTCTGAAGTTCCCGCATAATCCTTAGAATTTAAAACAACGTCATATAATTTCGACTCTTGTCATCTTTGTCCTATATGATAGCCTTTGTAATTTGATACAACAACAAGATAACTGTGTTCAGGAAAATTAAGTAGAGTACTGCCTTCTTCTTCTTCTGCTTTGCCTTTTCCTTTTTTATTTGGGGTCGACCCTTCTCGTTTAAAGGCGCCAAGACAGACAGTAGGTCTTGGGTTGTCCGTTCCTCCACCTCCAATGAAGTAGAGTACTTCCAAAATGTTCAAAATTAATCCAAGAACCGGCTGCAATAAAATTTAAATGGAACACTTCAAGGATCATAAAGGCCATATAAGGATAAAATGCGAATTAGATACTAATGGCTCAGTTAAAAATAATAGTCAAAGAAGGTCATTTGTCTAGACTTGCTGGATTATCAGGTTGTCCGATATTATCCGCGTTTATTTACCTAAATACCCATATACGTAAAGATAAAAGGACGAAGATAAAATACTGCGAAGTATACTTGAAACTCAATTTTGTGAAACGTCATTACGTCGACAACATAACCATAACAAATAAAGAGACGAAGATCCTGTACCGCCCACTAACAATGTGGGATACAGGATCACGACTAGTTAAGGTTGCAGGATCGCGCTGGATCCTGCCTGCTTGCAACCGGTCTAATATTTAGCGTTAGGAAGCGGGTTAATACTAAAGCGAATAAAATCAGAGTACAATCCAGTTCAGGCAATGCCGAATGTACTTACATATCGATCCAAATAGATAATATCATATTTCCTGATTTATAAATTGAATCAACATAAAATTTTCGGCTTCGGCCAATCGGCAGCATCTGAAATCAAAAATGCCGAAGCTACTGACATAACGATCAAAATTAGCAAAAGCGCAATACCAGAATAATCTTTGACTCAGACAAGTGTCAATAATTAGAAAAACTGTCTGTTTATTTTAAAAAAGACAACACAGTAGCTACTTCATTGCACTTGAACTTCACGTGCCGCGGGGCTTCGCCGAGGTTAAGGTCAGCGCTAAGTGGATCCCCAAATCGGATCATGGGGATACGCGAGCCCCGCCTCGGATTACAAGCATCGGATCACGTGACCAGAATACATTTCGCCAATTCCGGTAATTACGTACAGAAAGTCCGCTTAAGAATTAACGAGTACGGTTCGACCGCGAAACCGAAGAAGGTTTGTTTTGTTGTGACTCGTTGACATTTGAAACTTGAGTAAGCAAAGTTGGGGTGAAAACTTTTGGTTAATGACAAAATTCCGCAAGTTAGTTACGGCACTTGATACGAATTCTGATACAACTTTGCAATAGGTTCTGTATAAGATTTTTTGTCCTAATACAAATACAAATATCTTTATTCATTACAGGTTATTTTACATTTCTATATTGCGTCGAGGATTTCTTTTAAGTAAATAAATACTTGTGGTAGAATATCCTCGCTCTCCATATTATTTTAACAATAATTGATTGATAGGGTGAGAAAATACCAGTATTACAGATTTTCAGACAAAATAACAAAATAAAGAAGTAATTGTATTTACAATTATATCTATAGATTCGATTGCATTAAATTATGTTTATTATAAGACGAGAGTAGTTAATTTATCACATTGAATTTATTGAATTTATGTTTGTTACACAATATTAATATTTATTAAAAAAATATAATAATAATAATAAAGATGCATGTGTTTATTTGCGAGCTTTAGCGTGTGTGCGTGTGTGTGTGTGTGTCTGTGTGTGTTGTGGTTAATTTTCTTCTTCTAGAAATGCCTCAGTTTCCACATAGCTACATGATTTGAGAAATGAGGTGATCGACTTTTTGCAGTTATACATATTTGTTTCGTACTGGAATAGGATTCCATCATTTATTTTCAAGTTAAACAACTTATTAATTTATTTTATGATTTATGATCATACCTGTGACAATAAAAACTTGTTAGATACAATCAACTATTAAAAAGATTTGTATTTCGGAATTTGAAAGCCATTTCCTGTATTGCGATTGTTTCGTTTTGCTAAGCAATCCACTGCGATTGGCTACTCGATGAGCGCGCCCGTCTTTTAGCGCCATCTACATCCGCAAAAATAAAACAGTTGAAATCTCTTGCTGCGTACGCAATGACTGCGCTCCTATAATATTAATGAAAAACGTATAAATATCTCGGCGTGAGTGATTGTGCACGTGTGGAAAACCCGTAATAAGTGCCACAGCACCTATGGAAAACTCTTCACATGGATTTATGCAGTGATCAACGCCCAGGATACCGATATCAGCGTGTTTGCCGAGCCACCAGGAGCGCGAGGCGACCGATTCGATTTTAATGCAGGTATTTGGTAGATCTTTCCGCATACAAACCACAATTTGATCCGTTCGATCCGGATTGGTATTGTTTTACGGGTTTTTATTGTCACTAGGTATTTTCCTTGGCCCCATATTTCATAGCGACGTTACGCGTCCATATTCAAAATGGCGGTTCAAGACCTATTCGAACGTGATATAATTCTAGACGAACTAAAACATACACTAGGTTTCTACGAAACTAGTGAACAACAGTTCTTAGCTCGGTGTAGAGATATCAATTCAACTCAAAAGAAATTTCTCAAATTACAAACAAAGATAGAGAAATCTCTTATCAAAGACGAAAGTCTTCTAGCAAGTGATAGAAATGAACAATTAGCAATTCGAAACCAGTTCAATGACCTTTATTACATGATAATTTCGCATCAAAGTGAGATTAAAGAGCGGAAGCAGGAGGAGTGTAAGCGCGCTAGCCGTAACTCTGTAGTACCTACGAGTTGTAATAATCACGACAAATTACCTACACTTCCACTACCTTCTTTCTCTGGGCAATCCACGGACTGGCCATCGTTTTACGACTTGTTCACGTGTCTCGTTCACAACAATGGTGCTTACACGGACGCTGAGAAGTTTAGGTATTTACTTTTAACACTTAAAGATGAGCCGTACAATCTTATCAAATCGATTCCAATTACGGACGAAAACTATAGGGTTGCGTTTGACATTTTAATATCTCGCTATGAGAATAAACGAGCAATTGCATCCACACATTTAGATCGAATACTTGATATAGACAGCTGTTCAGAATCGATTCAAAGTTTACGTAAATTACTGAATACCTATCACGAGAATATTCAAGCTTTGAAAAGGATGCAATTCCCCGTTGATCAATGGAGCTTTCTATTGCTAGGCATTTTACTACGTAAAATACCTAATTCAATTCGTAAAAGGTTTGAGTTATCATTGCATAAACCCACAGATATTCCATGCATAGATTCATTGATCAATTTTCTTGAACGCGACTTAGCTGCAATGCAAGCGAGATAACTGATTCTAGCAAACGTAATAAAGTACCTCCTAGTACTGTGCGTTCTGGTGCGAACGCGACTCGCACTCAACATGTACTTACGGTTAACTCACAACCTGAGAAGAACACGGCTCAGTCTAAACCTTATTCTTACGGCAATAAGAACAAATGCTTATGTTGTGACAATCCACACTTTATAGCAAAATGCAATAAGTTTCTCGCGCTATCTCCGTCCGATAGGTACAATTTCGTGAAGGGAAAGGATGTTTGTTTTAATTGTTTAAATACTGGACATGACTTAAATAAATGTAAGTCTAATTTCGTGTGCCGTTCTTGTCACAAACGACATCATTCGCTCTTACATTTCGACACAGTTGAAAGTAATGCTGTCTCGTTCTCCCCTGCTACGGGGGTCGATGACCTCGCTCAATCCTCGACTGACGACAACGCGTCTACTCCCGTAGTGATGACGTCGACTAATAACGCGATAAGTGATAACAATGATAACGCGTTAGGGAATACTTGTCTTCGTACGGTTTTGTTATCAACGGCGCGCGTCGATTTATATGTAGGCGGGAATAAACGTTCGACGGTTCGATGCTTGATGGACACTGGCAGTCAGGCGTCGTTTATAACAGAGTCTTGTGTTCAACGCTTAGGACTGGAACGACGTGGGGTAAATGTACCTGTCAACGGCATAGGTGAAAGTAGGCCGATTCAACCGAAAGGGATAATTTCATGTTTCATTTCTCCTACGGATTCGGATCGACCTTCTATTCCCGTAGAAGCATTAATTTTAACGAAATTAGTACCAAAAATGCCCAGTGTGCCATTGCCTCATACAGGGTGGCCACACATTAAAAATCTCAAATTAGCAGATCCTTCTTTTCACAGCCCACAAGAGGTTGAAATGCTAGTAGGAGCGGATATACTATCCCAGATACTACTAGGCAATGTCATTACTGGTTCTCCCGGTTCGCCGATTGCGATGAACAGTATTTTTGGGTACCTATTACTAGGTGCACTTTCATTCGAGTCTACGACTCCATCTCCGATTAATACTTGTTTTAGCTCATTTTACGATGACAACGATTTAAAAAGGTTCTGGGAACTCGAGTCTGTGCCTGAAGTGAAGGCGTTTACACCTGATGAGCGACTTTGTGAGCAAATTTATGAGAATTCATGCACTCGTGATAACACCGGTCGCTATGTGGTTGCACTTCCCTTCAAGCCTGACGCTCAGCCCCTTGGGGAATCTAGGGATATCGCCCTCGCTCGGTTTCATAAGTTAGAGCGTCGGTTAGAAAACAACCCTAAACTCAAGGAGGATTACCATGCTTGCTTACAAGAATACCTTGACCTCGAGCATATGGAACCGGTCGAGGGAACCCCGCAATCGGGTAACCCATATTACATTCCGCACCACTGTGTAGTTAAGGAATCGAGTGAAACTACCAAAACTCGCGTAGTGTTCGACGCTAGTTGTAAAACTTCTACCGGAAAGTCACTCAATGATATTTTGTTAACGGGTCCTAAATTGCATCAGGATATCGTAGATATTATTTTGAAATTTCTTAGACACAGTGTTGTGTTTACAGCCGATATAAAACAAATGTATCGAAACATTTTAGTTCAATCTTCTGATAGGGATTTTCAACGCATTCTGTGGCGGACGTCACCTGACAAACCTATAGAAGATTTCCGTTTACGAACTGTTACTTTCGGAGTGAGCTCATCCCCGTACTTAGCTCTGCGTACGATTAAGCAACTAGCTCACGATGAAGCGACACGTTTTAGTCAAGCTTCGGGGGTCCTATTAGACCAGGTATTTGTTGATGACGTCGTCACAGGGGAATGCAATGAAAGTAAAGCTCTCACCCTACAGCAAGAACTCATTGATATTTGCGCTACGGCCGGCTTTGAGCTACGTAAGTGGCATAGCAACTCGCCAGCGATACTCGCTGCAGTTCAGACGCCAGAGGTTCACGGTGAGCGGCCCGATAACGTGCCCTTCGCACCAATGGAGAATGATCACAAAGTTAAGGTACTAGGGCTTCAGTGGAACCCTCAAGCCGATCATTTCACCTTTAGTGTTCAATGTAATTCGGATAAAATTACGAAACGAACGATTCTTTCTGAAATAGCTAGAATTTACGATCCAATGGGATGGTTATCACCCGTGACTATTTACGCTAAACATTTAATGCAGTTACTGTGGATATCT
The DNA here is from genome assembly GCA_963584085.1 of Pyrausta aurata. Classification (NCBI taxonomy): domain Eukaryota; kingdom Metazoa; phylum Arthropoda; class Insecta; order Lepidoptera; family Crambidae; genus Pyrausta; species Pyrausta aurata. The sequence goes on from OY757261.1 coordinate 686,175, forward strand.
GGTGTCGATTGGGACGACCGCCCTCCTATTAGTATCGTTAATTCTTGGTGTGCGTTCATACAAGAATTGTGTCTTTTATCGCGTGTTTCTATCCCGCGCCAAGTATTTTTCGATGGATGTAGTTTTCAAATTCACGGGTTTTCCGACGCGTCGGAGAAGGCCTACGCCGCTTGCGTATACCTACGTCTTACGGACGGTAACGGATCGTCTCATACTTATCTTTTACTTGCTAAAACTCGCGTCGCCCCCATTTCTCCGTGTCTTTCGATCCCGAGACTCGAGCTTATGGCGGCCGTGCTGTTAACACGACTCATTGATAAGGTATTACGTACCTACAGTGACCGGATAAGTAAGAACGACGTTTACGCGTGGTCTGACTCGTCAATAGTGCTAGCGTGGCTTCGGTCTCCTCCGTACGAGTGGAAGACATTCATTTCAAATCGTACGAGTGAAATACTTACGCTAGTACCTAGTGAACGTTGGAGGCATGTTCCATCTGCTGACAATCCGGCTGACGCGCCGTCACGTGGCTTGTTGCCTTCAACCTTTTTAGAAAACACAGACTTGTGGTTTCATGGCCCTAAATGGCTTTCTCAAGATGAATTTACTTGGCCCGTGCGCAAGGAAATCCCACGCACAAATGAAGAGAAGCGCAGTAGTCCCGTGTCGTCCGTACCTGCAGTGTCGGCGTCTATCGAGGACAATAGTTTCATTGAGAAGTTCTCATCTCTCAATAAATTAGTACGTGTGACATCCTACATATTTCGTTTTTATAAACTTCTCAAAAGTAGGGTTAACAAAGAGAAACTTTCATTCCACTCTTACGTTTCCGTACCAGAGTATAATTTTGCACTTAATAGACTGATATATTTAGTGCAACAGTCCACATTTTCCGCAGATATTCAAAATATTTCGCAGCATAAAATTATCTCGAATCAATTGAAGCGACTTGATCCATTCTTAGATAACGATAATTTTTTACGTGTTGGCGGACGTATACATAAGTCCCTTTTACCGTTTCAATCCAAACACCAGTTAATTTTACCAAAGAGGCATCACTTGACTAATTTGATAATTGATGACGCTCATTTAACCCAATTGCATGCTGGGGCTCAATTAGTTCAGTATACTCTTTTTCAAAAATACTGGATTGTATCTAGCCGTGACATCATTCGTCAGCGTATTCACCGTTGCATTCGCTGTTTCCGTGCACGACCCGTAAAGTCACAACCGACGATGGGACCTCTGCCTGCCGCGCGCGTACGTCCCGAGCGCCCGTTTCTTAAAACAGCTGTTGACTACGCCGGCCCGTTTTACGTTCGTGCCAATAAAGTTCGCAATGCTAAGGTGATTAAGTGCTATGTTTCGGTTTTTGTATGTATGAGTACAAAGGCTACCCATCTCGAACTCGTTTCCGAACTTTCAAGTGAGGCGTTTCTAGCCGCCCTACGTCGATTTACGTCGCGTCGTGGCCTATGTACTGATATATATTCGGATTGCGGTACAAACTTTGTGGGATGTAACAATCAATTAAAAGAATTATATCAATTTCTTAAAAATGACTCTGTTCAATGTGCTTTGAATTCTCAAACCTTGCAACAGGGTATTACGTGGCACTTTCAGCCTCCGAAGGCTTCTCACTTCGGTGGAATTTTTGAAAGTTGTGTAAAAAGCTTCTTCTTCTTCTTAGCGTGTCGATGGAAACCCATATGGAGGAATTATAATGGAGAAATTACAACGTAGCAGCCCAGAATTCAGCTACTTGTATTGCGGATCGACTGCATTTCATTAAATCCGCTGGCGTGCAGGTGTTGGGGCACGCCGGGCACGATGTTAAGTGTGCCATAGTTTGCACTACACCGCAAACACAGTCCACATCGGAGCTTGCCAAAAATCCCCACCTGGCCATGTTCTCCTTACTTCGGCCAACCTGAGTCCGAAGCCTGTTTAAGGACTTCCAGATCGGCCATGGTAGATCATGTCCAGGAGGGAGATTCTCGGCAAGTGGGACAAAGGGAGTAGGCAGAGAAGCTTTTTCGCGCCAAAGATCACGTCTGGCCTGTGAGGGTTCGGTAGAAAGTGGGGCGGCACACTTAATAAAACTGCGACGACTTTTTAGCCTTTGCGGCACTGAGACGTAGCCGTGCATAGGGTGCCGTGAGTCGCGATCTGCGTTTGCCCTTTCGGTAGAGCTGGCTACAGCCCTGCGGACTTCCGGAGGTGCTATACCAGCTAGTGGATATAGCATTGACACTGGGGTCGCCTAACTACCACCAAATGGGGAGCTACGCCGCACGTGCTGCGGACGACAGGGCTAGCGCTCGCCTTCTCAGCTGGTGAGTACGCATCCCCTGTTTGGAGCCGCTCCGCTCATGTCAAGCAAGTGGATGTAGCCCTAAATGACACCTGCCGGGTCATCACTGGTTGTCTAAAAAGCTTCAAACATCACTTTCATCGAGTGATAGGAACTCAGATTCAAACGTATGATGAGATGCATACTTTACTGTGTCAAATAGAGGCGGTGTTAAACTCGCGACCTCTCTGCGTATTGAGTGCAGATGCTAGAGATCCCTTGCCCTTAACGCCTGCCCATTTTCTAATCGGAGGTCCTATGACGGCACTTCCAGACGTATCTCTAATAGATTCGAATCCGAGTCGTTTAATTAGATGGCGTTGGGTACAACAATGTCTTCAACACTTCTGGAAGCGTTGGAGCCGTGAATACTTGCACGAAATTCAACAACGTACTAAATGGTACCGCGACCAGGGCCCGCCTATTCGTGAAGGCACCGTTGTTGTGGTATGTGACGATAATCTTCCTCCTCTTCAATGGAAATTAGCTCGCGTGCATACACTCCATCCTGGCTCTGACGGGAAAATACGTGTTGTTACTTTACAAAGCGGAAGTAATTTATATAAAAGAGCAGTTGTAAAAATCTGCCCTCTTCCATTTGAGTAATTATTAATTGGTAATAATTTGATAGTGCTGTACGAAGCCAAATTTTTTAGTTCCTCAAACACTTAGCTTAGGTAGGGTTTGTGATTATTTAGATTCATTGTAGTAGGATATCATGCCTATATTGTAACTTCAGTCGATTTGTGTTAACTTAGAGTCATTCAGTTCGAGGACTAGGAATTAGCGTCGTACAAAATTTAGTTTTAGGTTTTAAATTAGTTAAAATAATTGCATTATTTTAAGGTGAGCGGCATGTTTCGTACTGGAATAGGATTCCATCATTTATTTTCAAGTTAAACAACTTATTAATTTATTTTATGATTTATGATCATACCTGTGACAATAAAAACTTGTTAGATACAATCAACTATTAAAAAGATTTGTATTTCGGAATTTGAAAGCCATTTCCTGTATTGCGATTGTTTCGTTTTGCTAAGCAATCCACTGCGATTGGCTACTCGATGAGCGCGTCCGTCTTTTAGCGCCATCTACATCCGCAAAAATAAAACAGTTGAAATCTCTTGCTGCGTACGCAATGACTGCGCTCCTATAATATTAATGAAAAACGTATAAATATCTCGGCGTGAGTGATTGTGCACGTGTGGAAAACCCGTAATAAGTGCCACAGCACCTATGGAAAACTCTTCACATGGATTTATGCAGTGATCAACGCCCAGGATACCGATATCAGCGTGTTTGCCGAGCCACCAGGAGCGCGAGGCGACCGATTCGATTTTAATGCAGGTATTTGGTAGATCTTTCCGCATACAAACCATATTTTTTGGGTAGATTTAAAAAAAATAATTATCTGATTGTATACTTTTGCAGATCGTGACATATACTACTCCTTGCGTAAACCGTTCTTACAGCAGGAATAAGAGCTACGTTATAATTACGTCTTCTGGCAACTTTATTGGCATCGTAAGGTATAGATTTATGGAGTTTCGGAATTGTGTTTAAAATGTAGATCTGTCTTACCGAGAGTACATCACTGAGTTTATAAAGATCTTGTGTAGAGTATCTGTATGGTTTAAAATGAATGACTTTTAAAAGACCATAAATTATATTAAAGAAAAGATAATAAATTATGATAATTAAATTAAATGATACCGCTGTTGATGTTAACATGTCGATAACTGTGACTTCATTCTCATTTCACAATCTTAGTCACCTCCTTTGTTTCAGAAAGTAATTTTAAGTATTAACAAGTCAAGTTACCCAACCGTTCCATTATATCTGTTTAATACGTTTCATAAACGGTGGAATTGCACATAACGGAAAGATACGCACATAATAATCACTTATTGAAACATCCAGCAAGGTTAAAGATCAGGCAAGACTGTTACTTACATTTGATTAAATTATTATAAATTCAAGAACGTTTAACAAGCTTTAGAAGCAATGTTAAAAGATATGCTCTGTCAGTTAATAGATATGTTAATATCTACCTAAAACAATGAAACAAGCGAAAGAAACACGGATTTTTTCTAAGATTTACAATAATCAGAAGAACACCAGGCAACTTTTTTGCAAATTCTGTCATAATTTACGGAATCTTTGTAGTTAGCAGGACATATGGGTTGTGGTAAGCGCGTACTTATGGAAAAGGTGCTGCTTAACTAACTCTTGACTACAATTTGTAATAGTTGACCCATATACATGTTCAGTACTCTCAAAATAATCCCCATAGCTACCAAGAAACCAGTTGAATCGTATCGAGTTGCGCCCGCGCCGTTTTCAACACGCGGTGATGCAATGCAACGCCGAACCAATTCGTCTACATACACGAACCACCTGAGTACATACGGATGGCATATAAACATGGTTCAATGTAGGCAGAAGCATAATAATAATATTATGGCCGAAAAAGCACGCTTCATACATAAACATGGTTTGAAGATAACCATTGTCTCATTTCTCTTATGGTGATTGGTTGCGGATGTTTTACAATAAGTAATCCTTCATCAATGAGGAAATTTAATTAATGAGGTGCTCGTAGCGCAGTGGTGGCAGCGCTTTGGTAGTAATACCGAAGTGAAGCAACTTTCGGCGCGGTCGGTGTTTGGATGGGTGACCATTCCGACCATATAAGTGACGTACATCACGAGCATCTCCGTGCTTCGGAAGGCACGTTAAGCCGTTGGTCCCGGCTAATATCGATCGGTATTAGTCGTTAAGCCTAGTCAGAGGCCCTATGGGCGGCTTGATAAAAATCTGACAGCAAGGTTGGTCGCTTGCCTTGCAAACACCCCTCCGCCAATCCGCACTGAGCCCGCGTGGTGGAGTATGGCTCATACTACCTCACATTTGAGGTAAGGCCTTTGCCCAGCAGTGGGATGCTTACAGGCTAACTTTACTTTTTTTACTTTTAATCCTTCATCAGACTGGCTTGGCAATTCTATAAGCTATCCACTAGCTAGACACTGATACTTTTATGTGAGGAACATCACAGAAAATGACCAATTGACCAGTCAAGCGATCCGCTTCGAGCCAGAACACGGCGTGATTCCGATTAAGGCTGCTGTCACCTACCTTCTAACAAAGTTCAAGTGCAGTTTTCTTCCCAAAAATGACTTAACTGATAACTTTTTTTGACTGATTTGTGTAGAAATAAGCTATCTACATAAGATGTAAGCTCTGAATTTTTGATTCAATCTTTTAAATGCCTGTAATTTGCAATCAAAGAAGCCAAATTGACGGTTTTTCTGGTGCACTTTTCTAGATCAGTTGTTGACATCAGCTATCGAAATAACATAAACTTGAAGGGAATTACGTTCGTCTACAAGGTGTAGACTCTGTTTTTTTTATTTATTGCTCTGGTTATTCCAAATGAAGACAAAATTGAAACCATGTTTTGGCATAAAATACGCACCTAAAGACAGGCGATTATCTCTGAGATACATTGCACTTATTCTGAGTTATTTGATAAAACAATGTTATAGAGGTTCCTATCTTTGTCTTAGCATCTAAATTCTTGATTTAATCGTGTACAATATATTCAAAATATCTTTCTAAAGTAACCTATAAATTTGAGATTTGGAACTGTCACGGACGTTCATCTTCGATCGAAATTTGACAGACAGTGCCGAGCGCTCGGAGGGGAAGGGTGTGTCGCTCGTTGTCTTCGCTGCTACTCTTTTATTTCGTGTATGATACTAATTCCAAATTTGAAAATATCACGCTTTGCACAATTTTTATACGGCGACCAATTCGCTTTGAGGCTTTATGCAACAGGTATAAAGACACATAGTGCATTTGGATCGTCGATGGTCTCTAATTATAACAAAAAGTATTCGTTCTTTTATAAAGATTTGTAGTTGTATTTAAATTATTAATAAATATTATGTAAACCTGCATATAAAGTAATCCCTATTAATACTATAAACAAGAAAGATTTGTATGTATGGCGACTATTTCAAGAGGTTCATGAGTTATAACGAAGATCTTTTACCATATACAATGTGTATTTTCAAAACTTGATCAAACAAAATGTGCAGATACAAGGACCAAAATTATCGACAAATATACTTATAATAATAAATTGTCCATAAAATAAAATTGTGGTACATGATGAGCAAACTGTTTCTATCACCAAACAGTTAAATGACAATTTTAGACAAATACTAAATTAATTAGGCCAAGAATAAGCAATAGTGCCAATTCTATTGCATATTATGTATGGGGTTGCAAATAATAACCTTATTTATATAAAATAAAGTAGTATCAGTAACACTACTTTATAGTTCAACAACGGTAGACCGATTTTTATGATATTTACCTCTTACCCCTTAAGTTATTATGAAACGGAGCTGGGGCGCGCTGAGGCTGGATAAGAAACAAAGTTTACTGGGGCCACTAGTACTTACATCCATAAAAACTGGCAACGGGTAAAACGGACTCACGTTCCGTACGGGATAACTGAGTAATAATGAATGTACATTTTATGATATTGTGTGTCTGCTGGCGAATAGTTATTTTTTAACCGATTTCAAAAGGAGGAAGTTATCAATTAGATTGTATGTTTTTTTTGTATGTATATCATCCTCATATCTCAGTCATTTGTTAACAGATTAGATTTTTTTCATTTTTAGGGTTCCGTACCTCAAAAGGAAAAAACGGAACCCTTATAGGATCACTTTGTTGTCCGTCTGTCCGTCCGTCCGTCCGTCTGTCAAGACCCTTTTTCTCAGGAACGCGTGGAGGTATGAAGCTGAAATTTATAGGTAAACCGCGAAACTGAGACGTCTCTGACGTCACTTTTGTTGTATTTTTCTCCCAAATAATGTACTCCATATTATTATTATGAATTAAATGTTTTTCTTCAAGGTAAAAGAAATATCGTTTAATTTATAGCAATGATCAGGAGTACATTAATTGGGAGGGAAATTAAAATAAAGGCGACAAAAGTGACGTCAGAAACGTCTCAGTTTTGCGGTCGACCTATATATCAATTACTCAGGTCTACTGTCCCTTGAAGCTGTGAAAAAATCAAACTTCTAAGCCAACGCAATCAAAAGATAAAGCCGTTTATGTCGCAAATTTTCGACACTTGCAAGGGAATCAAAACCTACAGGGTGCTTCCCGTGAACTCAGAATCTTGAAATTTGGTACGAAGCAACGTCTTATAGCATAGATAAAGGAAAAATTACGAAAACCATAAATTTTTAGTTACATCACATAATATATATTGGTGGCGCAGCGGTGAGAGGGTCGCATTTTAAAGCGACGGCTGCGCCGGAGGTCCCAGGTTCAATTCCCGGGTCGGGCCAAAAATATGTACCGGAGTTTTTCTGTTCAGAAATTCTCAGGGTAGCCCGGAGTTTGGAAGTTGGCGCTGTTTCACCCCCGTGCCTCGGAAAGCACGTAAAGCCGTTGGTCCTGCGCCTGATCTCTCTCCGGTCGTGTCAGATTGCTGTCCCATCGGGCTATGAGAGTGAAAGGAATAGAGAGTGCACTTGTGTATGCGCACACACTTGTGCACTATAATATGTCCCGCGCAGTCGGTTAGTCGTTGTGACTGGCCACCGTAGTCGAAATCGGCTAGGGGGACTACTATTATATATTTTTTTAATAATTTTAAACTTACTACCCATTTCCTCATAAACGCGTAGAGGTATTAAATTGAAAATATTGAAATTCATACCAAATACTCAGGTCTATAATACCTTTAAGCTGTAACAAAATCAAACTTCTATGTCAACGCAATCAAAAGAAACAGCAATTTAAGCTGCATATTTTGAAACTCGCAAGTACTCGCAAGGGAATCAAAACATAAAGGGTACTTCCAGTCGACCTAGAATCTTGAAATTTGGCATGAAGCAACGTTTTATAGCACACATAAAGGAAAAATTCCGAAAACCTCAAATTTAATACTTAATTAATATTTTTGAACCAGATTTCTAAATAGTGACTAAAAAACTTAGTAAATAAATAACTTTAATAAAAGAACTTTCGCAAGTCTGCTGCAAGGCTAGTATAAGTGTTTCAGTTATATTATAGATAACTGATATGTGTTAATATAAAATAAAGGATTACTTAAACGATAAAGAGATCTTTGTCTTAAATTTATGCTCCTCCATCTTTCCCCATTGTAATGTTATGAATTTCATTTTGCAATAAAAATACCATAGTTATGACTCGATTGTCGTAATGAACGAACTTTGTAAACCTTGCAGGTTTGTACGGAACCCTCGGTGCGCGAGTCCGACTCGCACTTGGCCGGTTTTTTATCTTATAGAGTTTAACTTTTAATTGGTCCGATTGTGGCCAAATCCGGAACTGATGATGGGGTCTTGGTGTAATCGAGGGAAACTCTTAAATCTAAAAGGCGCGTATAGTGTTTTTGTACTAGTATTTCAATGTTGACGTGTCTTTACGTCTGATAGTCACTATTTGTAGAACTGAGCTGATAGTGGAACTCCTTAATGGTTAGGAGTTTAGTGATTATGACGCCGGAACTTATGTAAAAAGGTACTTTGTAGCTTATTAACTCGTCAAGTATGTGTAAACGAGACACAATAAAAATTCCATTGTTATGCGACTCTCGGCATTCGTTTGATACCTGACTGATTAAAGAGCAGAGTCAAAAGGTGAAACCCCCTCCCCTTGATTTTAATCACTAACAATTTGCAAATAAAATAACTTTTATAATAAAGTAAAAACCGACTTCAAAAACAAAATACACTAAAAAGTCCTTAATAACCTCTTGAAAGGACTCCATTCCAAGGACAAGGTTTGCTTAAAATGGAGTCCTTTCAAGAGTTTATTTAAGAATTTTTGGTGTCTTTTGTTTTTGAAGTCGGTTTTGTTGAAATAGTATGGCGGTGAAGTGATCATTAACCCATCAAAATTAAAGACAAATAAGGGCTTTTGTTTTTAGTATTTGACTTTGAGTAGTAAACATGTTGTGTTTATAAATTTTCTAACATCATTCGTGCTTTGGATTATGAATAGAATAAGCGGACGCCAAAAAGTAAAAGGACAGTCTTTCTTTATATGGACCGTATAGAGGCGTTATTTAGTTCTACAATCTTTGATACGTACTTGTACGTACGTACCATTGGCCATTGGCGTCAATTCCATACTGTGTGGGACTTGTTCATGGCATTAATTCCATACGCTAGTAACAGTATTTCAATGGTTTAAACCTAAATAAATAGGGCAATATTTCGCTTAGTTAACATGACTTTTCTTTCTGGGTACTGATTGCACCAGTGACTTTCACAATCATCACCTAATTATAAACTTGTATAGTTATACGCTTGTTTTAGTATATGCGTTTCATGGGATGTGTATGTAGTTAATATGAACCTGTATTCAAATTGTACGCAAATGTCATGAAGTTCTATGGTTCTATTCAAATCCACATTCATAAAATATTTCATTATTGAATTTTTTTTATGGATAAAATGATATGATACCGGTGTAAACCAAATAATTAAATAAAAATGATGTTGTTTATCATCTGTTATACATTAAATATTTGAAATCTTGATCTAAACCTTCTTAACTACATTTTCTGAATGCCAGCTATAGTAACTAGTCACATATTTCATATATCAAAATACAAATCATATCAAAGAACAGCGTCACACTAAAAAGTATTTATGTGTTAATAAATCCTCATAGCACCCAGTTGGTATGACACGTGGTAGATCAAGCGCAGATCCAACGGCAGCATCCACCAATAAACCTTAGTCCCCGTTTCTCATGTAGTTCACATTAGTAAAAAAATACCTATTCTCAGAGTCACGATTTGGGTGAAGACATAAAGAGGCAGATAACCGATACCAACTGACTAGTGATGTGCCAAGTCATCTTTTTTTGATCTCGAAATATTTTAGACATTCGTTACAAAAATCCAAATATGGACCGACTGACACTAGAATGTTTTTTAAAACACGATTCAAATCAGGACTTGAGTCGGAAGAATCTCTATAAAGCATTTCAATTCCATGAAATAGCCAACACGGCACATCACTGGTTAGTCGGTGCAGGTCGGTACGTGTTACCCGCCTCTATATGTCTTCACCCTTTGGATGCATTTTGTTCCTTTCCATGCTATACATTTTTACGTTATTATAGCTGTACGTTTGTGTTTAAATCTGTGAATTTAGTTATTGAATTACCAAAAGTAAAGTTCGCGAACGGAATTGACGCGAGCCTTGATTCCGAACTGTATTCGCGTAGGTATTTTTAATACAAAAAAAACTGGTATAACATTAATTTATCATATCGACTTTTACATGACCATCATTTTCTATGTTTATCATACGCATAGCCTACTACCTAGAGATAAAGTATCAAAATTGTTTGATTACAGTAAACATTTTTTTGTGTCCCGGACATATAAAATCGCTCGCACACACACATTGATAAATTCGGTAAAATCTGAGAATCTCCAGACTGTCATATAGCTCTTAAAGCCCAATTGGCGTATTATTGAATCACCAGACACCGGCGCGCAACTCATACACATACCACGGGTTATTTCGATGCAGAAAGATCACACATTAACCACTTTCTGCGAGGAAAAATAAATCATTTCCCAGATTAGTTTCCGAAAAACCTAAAAAACTAGTTCTTCGCTATATAATTCTTATAGGCTGTCTGTCTGTGTCTGTCTTTAAAATAATGATATGAATATCTGATCTGATAATGAATATCTTAAAAAAAAAATCAACTTGAACCATAATTTGACATGGAGATGATTAAAAGATGGATGATCTTTTTTGAAAATGGTCAAGATGACTAGTCAATCGAGGTCATGAGCAGCATTATCCCTGAGGAAGTCTCACACTATACTCATCTTGTGGGCGTGCAGATGTAGAAACCTCCAGATGAAACGTAAAAGTCAACAGTCGTCATGTTAACATGAGCAGCTGGTTGCAAAAGAAAACAGCTGTTCTCTGAGATCTTCATTCATATTATAGTACCTGCCAGATTGATACGGCGGAACTAGAAAAACCCTGAAGTCAATTGGGCAATATAAGCTATTGTTTGACTGACATCTAGAACAGATTATCTGGCTTTTCAGTGTTCGGTGACAGAAATATAAATTGATAAAATCTGCATTGATCTTTTGATCTCTAAACACGTATGTTTCTAACATTTCCCTAATTGATAAATCAAGCCACCAGTCACCCAGAACCGGTTATGACATTGACCATGCCTTGTACTACTGGTTAGATGATATCATTTATTGCGATTATGCGCATACTATATTCGAGAGCGTTGACCCAGAAACGATAGGTCATCTTGACAATGCTTATCAACTTATATGAAGATATACGACTTAGTTTCGTGTCACAGCTCACATCTCCGCATAGGTCAAACGCAGTGTAAACACATAGATAGAGGTTATACAAGACGGCATGTTATTTCAATACTTAGGTACTTGTCATGCGAAATTAATCAACCGTCATTCTCCGAAACAAGATAGGTATCTTAATTTTCAATTCTTTTTTGTTACTTGAGGTTCTATTCATAAAATATGATTCAGACCAAAAATATGGACTAATAAAGGAACAATAATCTATAAAATTATAGGCCATAGACCATTTATAGACCGCCAATATTGTACTTACTTCTGATTTGTTTGTTATGTTTTGTTTCTTTTGTCGTTGTGCAATAAAGAATATTTATTATTATTACAAATCACAAATTTACAGCTCTTCGACCGGGATCAAACACAAAAAAGTACATACTAGTATATGTTCATAATTTTTTCATCATCACATTGATTTCATTCGTGTATACTTATACTTATACTATACTTAAAAAGTCGGTTTGTCGTTTCGTTCGTCTCGCGCCAGCGGGTCGCCTTGAAGGCTGCGCCCGCGCCGCCTGCGCATCGACCTCCACTGCGCCGGTAACACAGTAAAGAAAAAAACAAATTGTTCGAAGAATCGCACCAACCATGGTGACCAAGTCATAAGTTTTAGCTATGGTAACTACGATAACGCATAAATAGACATAGAACATTCTCGATCTAAGTGATCATCATGAGCCTCTTGATGATGCTGCTGTTTTGAGCCCGCAACTGCTGGCTTTATAGATCGTACCGCGGACAGATACACCAAGTCTAATGACGTTTGTAAAAGTAATCAATTAGGGAGACTAATGTCGTTTACAGAAGTAAAACTACATACAAAACTTTGATTTGACTAGACAGAAACAAAACTGTTGCAAGCAGTACAATTTGGTGTATTTATTTTTTGTTATAAAGGTATTTACTGGTATTTACGAGTATGGTAAAGTTTTATTTCTCTAAAAAAATACACGGTTCAATGTTAGAATGGCTACTGTACTGAGGTAAGTAATTTGACTGTGACAGGTGTAGGTGTTGTAGCTTTTTATTTGCGTTGCTGTTGTATTTGCCATCGTATTTATGGACAAAGGGACTTTAATAGTATCTGCGTATTATATTATTACTTTTGCTGGTTACGTTCACTGTCCGCATCGATAAACAAATAATTTACCATCTTTAACTACGTTGTCAAAAATGACATACTTAACAATTCTGTCCAACATTTACATACAAAGGGAAAGTTTTAGTAATTTAAATGCAATTTGCTCTTGATTATATTTTAATGAAACATTACCATGATGAATCATAAACACCTATTTTGTTAGGTAGTTAAAATTTCAACTTTTCCATACCACTTGCAAGTAAGTATTTAGATTGCCCAAACACAAAATTTGAAATTCAAATGTAGTTTCTGAATACAAAACAGTAGAAAGACACTTGATGACATTTAAGTGCGAATAATTTGGACATCTTCACCTTCTCCTTAGGCTGCGTTTCCACCAGAGATGTGCGATGGAAATGTGTCGTAAGAGGATGTCTAGCTGTGCTGTGAAAATGTGTGGGTGTTTCCACCAAAGCTGTGCGATGAAAATGTGTCTACGAGGATGTGTAGCGGAGCTGTGAAAATGCGCATTAATGTGTGGTGCGAGGATGCGTTGCGAAGCTGTGAAATGTGTCAACAGGGGTGCGGTGTATGCGTGTGTAATATCTGATTTTTTCGATATCGAATCAAAACTATATATCGATATTCGATATCAGATATTGAAACTATATATTTTCAAAACTATATATTGGCGTATCGATGTGTATTTCGTATCATTGAATCTAAAACGATATTTCGAAAACTATACAGGGTGTTTCATGTAACGTGTCAAGCCGATGCGTGGTAATAGGTGAGTACCATACCTATCCATTTCACCCCCATGTATGTTAGACAAATATTTATAGTTTAGGAGTTATAATTTTTTTTCGATATTTTTCATGATGCACCTAGACGACATCTTTAAAAAATTAAAACTTTTTTTTGGGTCCACTTTTCTCAGATATTTTGATCTCAATAAAATGCCCATTATTTGCAAATTTATTAGTAAAATAATCGCCATCCTAACTTAGACACAAGATACAAAATTATTGATCGATACTAAAAAATATTGCATTAAGCAGAACCGAATAGAATTTTCAACATAAATTTAAAAATATAAAAAAGGTTTTCCATAGTTTATGACTAATTTTAAAAACGGCTTGACTTCATAAACTTTCATTTCAATTCAAAAAACGATCTACTTAATGGGTAATTTTTAGCTTAAATCGGCCGTTGAATGTGGCATATCGGAAATATCTTGATTTTCATAATTTTTATTTTTATTGTTACCTTTGCATATTTTTATCAAATCTGATATTTAGTGTCCCTCTATGTTTAAATAGAGCTCATTTGATAACAAGTACATACATTATGTACCTACTACTAACTTTAACCACGACCATATGAGTTAATGAAGGATCCAATTTTACTTACATTACACTCAAAATTTCGTTTTCGCTTTACTAATCATTTGAGCTAAGAACTAGCCAGCTTTTTAGAAAAGAAGAAGTCCCTACCTTAAAGGATTAGTAAAGCTATCCCACGCCTCAAGGAAATGATTTAGTTTGTGAATAAATGGGTTGTAGATGATTTTTATGATGCATGTCTTAGTTTCAATTGTTTCTTGTTTATTTGTTGTTAATAAAGTACGAAATTTGAGTGCAATGTAAGTAAAATTTTGGATCCCTCATTAACTCATATGGTCGTGGTTAAAGATAGTAGTAGGTACATAATGTATGTACTTGTTATCAAATGAGCTCTATTTAAACATAGAGGGACACTAAATATCAGATTTGATAAAAATATGCAAAGGTAACAATAAAAATAAAAATTATGAAAATCAAGATATTTCCGATATGCCACATTCAACGGCCGATTTAAGCTAAAAATTACCCATTAAGTAGATCGTTTTTTGTATTGTAATGAAAGTTTATGAAGTCAAGCAGTTTTTAAAATTAGTCATAAACTATGGAAAACCTTTTTTATATTTTTAAATTTATGTTGAAAATTCTATTCGGTTCTGCTTTAAGCAATATTTTTTAGTATCGATCAATAATTTTGTATCTTGTGTCTAAGTTAGGATGGCGATTATTTTACTCATAATTTTGCAAATAATGGGCATTCTATTGAGATCAAAATATCTGAGAAAAGTGGACTCAAAAAAAAGTTATAATTTTTTAAAGATGTCGTCTAGGTGCATCATGAAAAATATCGAAAAAAAAATTATAACTCCTAAACTATAAATATTTGTCTAACATACATGGGGGTGAAATGGATAGGTATGGTACTCACCTATTACCACACATCGGCTTGACACGTTACATGGAACATCCTGTATATTGGCGTATCGATGTGTATTTTTTTGTATCATTGTATCAAAAAAATATGTTTTTCTGAAACAGTATACAGTTATATCGTATCATAATATGATATCATTGTTGTTGTTTTTCTTAAATCTGTTCGGATTATGAACTTATTACTTAATTATATCGAAAACTAGCGGACTGTTTCGCCCCGGCCCCGTCCCGCACCAGTCCCGGCCCCGTCGAACGGGATAAATGTATCCTATGTCTTACTGGTTATAAGCTCCTCTTCACCGTTTCGCCCCGGCCCCGTCCCACCCCAGCCCCGGCCCCGTCCCACCCCAGCCCCAGGTCGGTCTCACCCCAGCCCTGGCCCCGTCCCACCCCAACCCCAGCCCCGTCCCACCCCAAACCCGGCCCCGTCCCACCCCAACCCAACCCCAGCCCCGTCCCACCCCAGTCCAACGCCGGCCCCGTCCCACCCCAGCCCCAGCCCCATCCCACCCCAGTCCCACCCCCAATTGATCTAATATACGTTTCAATATCTATATACGATTTGAATCGGCCATGCCTAGTGCGGTGTATGCGCAAACCTATTCAACACACATTCCTCGCACACATTCCTCGCACACATCCCTCGTACACATCCCTCGCACACATCCCTCGTACACATCCCTCGCACACATTCTTCGCTTGTTTTGTATGCGCAAAAACCTAGCTCCGCTTAGCCGTTTCCACCAGAGCTGTGCTGAGCGAGGCGAGGTAAATGAAGCGATTCTATTGGTTCTTTACAAACACATTCCTCGCTACGCATCCTCGCACATCTCTGGTGGAAACGCAGCCTTAATCTGTCATGTTATTCCGTTTTAATGGAGTAATAGATATTTCGAGACTTAATTAAGAGTCGTACAAGTTACGAAATAACCGTTAAATAAAGTATTTTTAAGCAGCTGCCTGTTAATTGTAATACATTATACTTCATTTATAAATTATGTCGATAAGAGTGACTAAATTAAAAAAGATGCAACTTCAAGGACATTAAGTAAAAATAACAGTTAATAAGGTATTGTTTTACAAAAACATGTGTCATTACAAGCATGTTTCTCGGTTCATGCGCAAACTATCCTACTACTATTATAAAGGCGAAAGTTTGTAAGTATGGATGTATGGATGTTTGTTACTCTTTCACGTAAAAACTACTGAATGGATTTGAATGAAACTTTACCACAATATAGCTTATACATCAGAATAACATATAGGCTACAATTTAGGGCTCTGCAGTGCTTAGTTACCGTATTTCTTACTTATTACTAGACTAGACGGGACGAACCTGAAGTCCACGCGAACGAAGTCGCGGGCAAAAGCTAGTTTAAAATATTTGTCAACGATTAAACAGCAGACTTATAAATTTTTTTTTAGCCATCAGTCACACTTACTCCCAACAAGAGATGCATAATTAATGGTTGGACTGACAGTTATTTAAGCATAAACTGGCTTAGTCAATTGATAAAAATCCAGGTATAACCAGGTGTTTGGCAAGTCTAATTCTAAATATAGCAAGAACAGCGCAGTGTGTAACGCAACAATCGCTAATTTCCAGGGAGGCGGCGCGTGCGCAGCACAGAATGCGTCGACATCCGGGGATAGGGAGGTCCTACATTCGATAATATGGGTATCGATAACTTTTAATAAAGACCATAGAGGATAGTATCGATCTCAGATTGGCTACTAAAAGACTCCAAAAATGTGTCTTTGTGGAAGAAAAACACTAGTTATATGGTGGCCGACGAGAGACTGTCCTGGAGAAAATAAGAAGACTGACCCCATATGAGATGAGTGTAAGGAAAAAGGAGACAGCCGATATCATATTATCTAATTCAAACCAAACGAAATGCGAAAACGATGAAAGCTATTTAAAAACTTTTGATACACAAGCAGATCGAATAGACTCTCAATACTATGACTATAATAATATGTCTAATAAGGACATCCACTTCAAAAGACGTAGAACATCGTAGACTATGTAAACAGGTTAATTGTCGATAATCTTTTATATCGACAAACAGACAGCACTACAGTGAGTCAGGCAGGACAAAGGCCCGGCCAATCTGGACCGTTTGGCTTAATTTCAAACATGGCTTTATGCGCATACGCATTATGGGGACAAAAACATTGTTTAAATGAGGAGCAGCTGCTTGTTGTGACCAACCAGGAGACGTTATTTACTGTCATTATCTCTTCTTCTTCTTCTTCTTCTCAGCCTTTTTTTACCATTTTCTTAGTGTAGTCCTTTAAAGAAAGAAGGCCTATACTGTCATTATATTATATAGAAATTAAGGCCGTCTTATTCCGTCAAATTATCTCATAAGCCCCGCCCCCTTGTTAAAAGTGCGGGGCGCTTCCCCCACCAGCACCCCCGCACAAAACTTTTTCTGTCAACTTTGTCTTACAAATCTCGTGTATAATTAAGCCATCTAGTGTTTATTTAAGGAACAAAATTTTCTTGAATAAGATACTTCATGCGCTTTTGTAAGTAACATACCCACGCCATCTAGCAGAACCCCGAAGAACTTTTACAAAATGGTTTCTTTAGTACACCATACATGCTTTTTAGTCTAAACGTTTATCGAAAGAACAAGGAACGCAAAGAGTGGCATTTCATTCTCACACGACTGGTCAGCACTTTATGCCAGCAACCTGTAACCATTATAAAAACAAGAAAGAATATCCGATAACATTTATATATTTATATTCTTTATTGCACTTATAAGATGTACAGAAAATAGGTACAAGAAGTCACAATGTGAACAAAGGTGGGCTTATCCCTAAAAGATACCTCTTCCAGCCAACCCATAGGTGTAGGAAATGTAATGTAATAACATTTAGGTGGTTTATATTAAGATCCTTTTTGTCGACACAGTTATAGTCTCACTACTATCTTCCATCAGTCTTCCAATTGATGATGACTGAAGACCATTACAGATATGGCACTTCAAATTTAGGGTTCCGTACAAACCAGTAGGTATATAAGTCAAAGTTCACCCATCATGAGAATTTTGTCATGGTTTTTTTTTTACACACTGAAATTCATAACATTTCAAATCATCATCATCATTCTCTTGCCCTGTTCCCAGTTTATCTAGGGTCTGCGCAGTATGTTTCACGCTTCCGTTTAACATTACAAATATGGAAAGCTTAATTAAAGACAAAGGTTTCTTTATCGTTTCAGTAATCCTTTAATAATATCAAAGTTTTTTATTTACTAGTCGTCTCCCGCGACGTCGCCCGCGTATATTTTTGATGTCCCGTGAAATGGTTCAAGTAAATTAATGGTTTAAAATAATTACTATCGAGGTCACCCACACCACGCTTAAAATACTCGCTTAATATCAGCCTGAACTATAAAAATGACTTGACTATCATGTGTTAGAAAGTAAGAAAATAGTAAGGCAAAAGTAGTTAATAGTAATCTCTCATTTAGATGCAATACTTTTTTCGGCGAAGTTCACTATCAAATATACTGAGCATTGAACTTGGCTATCATTTTTCACATTGATGTTTTTGTTGGGATATCATAACTTTTTATAGAAATATTTATTTGCTTATTCATAAATCATTAATACATATTTTGTGCAAGCTTCCATCCACTTAATTATAAAGGTTTCAGACCCTACAATTAGAAAACTTTCTTTTGTTTTCAGATTTTTTCCTTCGCTTACACATTATTACCTAGCTAGATGCCATATTTCAACTGTCTAGGTTTGTTAATTAGAGCACCGCACCCACACAATTACTTTGATAAACCATATATGGTTGTGCCATGTTTGACTTTTTGTAGTCTAGCTTATAGACCTTTTTTACTATAAAACTGTAATTTGGCATGGGTTTCTTTATATCCTAATCACACCGCCTAAAATATGTATTTTAAAATATTTTTGAGACACCTCCCTACAAGGTATGAATTATGATGAGCATGAGTTCCTGCACCGAAAGGGCAACACCAGGGTTTATCTCATGAATCGTGATAGTAAGACAGTTGAAATTTTCAGAAAGGATGTATTCATGTTGCCGTTGAAAAAACAAAAACTTAAAAAACAGTTTTTTTTTCAGGTTGCTCTCATACAACTTATCTACTCTAATAATGATAATAATGAGGGGCTGCCCCATTATTAGGACTTCATATCTTTTGTATGGGACTCCCTGACAACAGATATGATGTTTATGCCATTTTCATAGATAATGGTACGGAACCCTTCGTGACCCCGAAGCGCCATTTGGCGCTAACTACAAGATTAATAGAATTATTATGTGTCACAAATACCAAAGTTGTTTTGAATATTCAGTAACAGCAATTTGAGGAACGGTTATAAAAATAAAATTAAGACAGTCTCCACACATTTTCGACAGAACAAAATTGAAAAAATTATTCAGATTTGACATTTCTGAATGTAAATATAATTGGATTATACTGAGTAATCTCCATGTTCGTCGCTCAAGTCCATGTCACCAAATAAGACATAGATAGTCAATGCATTATTACTACACGATTCAGAAAATGTGTACGTACGTACGTAAATAACATGGAAACCTGAGTTCCATACACGAAGAGAGCTAGACCGACCTTAATTTAACCTCCAATGTTTGTATTTTGTCACAGGAGTCTAGATGTAAATAAATAAATAAAATAAATATAGACCTATCACCTAATAATTTTCTCCCTCCCTCAAATTCATATAATATTTTCTCGTCTCCAATATACTAGAGTCACCAGGGCACAGCTTTAGCATTTGAGATTACTGCTAAACCTACAGTTATGGTTTAGCTCTGATTTTTCCAAATAGAGAAAATGTTCAAAACTACAATAATTTGACATGAGTGTTTTATGCTTTTTGTTTATATTGTTACTATAGAAACGGATTCATCTCTACGATTGGTACAAAAATATAGTTAATTTATTCACAACAATTATATATGTCGTTACAGCCTATCTCTTTTTATTTCGCTTAACACGTAGAGGTTGGGGGTTCCATCCTCATGGCATTGAGGAGATTTATCCGCATGGTGATGATGTTTTTGATACTAATTTTCTTTTTGAAATTTATTTTCATTGTTATGTAGTTTTTTTAATAGGATTTGCTACTTTAAAAAAAAACTAAAAATTTAATTAGTTTTTATTTTTATTTTTTTTTATTGTAAATGTTAAAATGTCCAAAAATTAAAATAAATACTTGTTTCGTTTTTTATAAAAATATTGTGACTATGTAGAAAAATATTCATGATACCCCCGATTTGAACTCGCGACCTTTGATTAGTATAAGACTGGTGCTGATCCAACTGAGCGTGACGCGGCGCGGCGAAATTAGCTATTATTAGTTCTTAGGTGTTTTACGTAATTAAGTACGCAAATAAAATTGCAAAAATTGACATAGGTCCAGCGTTCGCAGTGGCGTCAAGGGGAATGAGGAAATGGTGTCTCGTGCTTGTCATTTGAATAAAAAGATAGCGCTATTTCTGCTTGCATGTATAGAACAGAGATGACACGACGATCAACTGTTGCGTCAAAGTCATTGCGCGAATCACCATCGTCACAAGTGTGAGAATCACTAAATCAGTGTTTTATGAATGAAAATGTTAATAAAACTGGAAAAAAACGATTGGACGCCCTAAACATCTTTGGTGTCTAAAGTAATCTTAAAAAGACAATTGGAAGAATTTGCTGCTTGTAAGAAAGAATACAGACTAATGAAAAAAATGGACCTTTCTTTGCCTGAACATAACACCGATAAAAACTAAAAAAAAAACATTTGATTCATAGCTGAGATCTCACTTATGTGGTCAAAATGTATATTCTTATAATCCCCTGTTCCTCACATCTGTGTAGCTTGAGCAAATCAAGATCAAAAAAGTCGAAATAGGTCAAATAAAGTGTTTTTAGATATTTCGTTATTCTGATCTAAATAACAAACATTTTGAAATCATTTTAACATGTATATGTGTAGAATGGAATTACCTACTAAAATATGTGATTTTCATAAATATAAGTCCAATAATTTGAAAACTACATAGAAAATACGAAAAAAAAGGGGCCCACTTCTGAGACAATTATTATCGAGCAAAGTGATTACAATCGTGTTTCCA
Organism: Pyrausta aurata; assembly: GCA_963584085.1. Lineage (NCBI taxonomy): Eukaryota > Metazoa > Arthropoda > Insecta > Lepidoptera > Crambidae > Pyrausta > Pyrausta aurata. The sequence goes on from OY757261.1 coordinate 707,462, forward strand.
ACCACAATCCAGCTTTCTAGTAATCTTTTTCTATAACATATATAGATTCGAGATTTAAATAATTAGTGTTTCCATGTTTAAACTCAATCGAAACATCGTAAAAATGGAATATCTAAGCCTTAAGGAACAGATGAGGAGAAAACGTGGCTTGTATGGGGGGGTTTAGGTAAAGAACCAAAATAAAAAATATTTTAGTGCCAAAATAAAGAGATACTTACCCTCCACGGAATTATTTTTCTTATCAACTTCTATTAAAGTTTTTTTTTTAAACCTGTGTATTACTATTCCGTCTGCACACTACAAATCACCTCCTGATGCAAATGTTGAGTAGATATAAGAGGATTTCGAAGAAAAATACTTTCGCGCGAATATTAATAATCAATTAGTCGAGTACGGATTTATAAATTGGAAAAAAATAAAACCTGTTTAATGTATCGCAGCCATGACAGTAAACACATACCTGAAACAAAGAAAAAAAAACTTTTAAAAAACAGTAACACTTGCCAATTTCTAACATTAATGTTCATTGCGTTTTATGAGATAGATAATATTAAATTGGCTATAAGCAATTAAGAATAACATTCAGAAGACTTGTTTGGTCTTATCAAAACCTGTGTAACATTATTTAAAGCGCGAAAGTTTTTTTTTGTTTGGATGTTTCGCGATTAAAATAGGATACAGATAGGTGAGATAGGTATAATCGTTAGATTCATAGATTGTGAATTATAGGTTTCTCTATCTTTGCTCCAAGTTGTCATCTTTCCGATGTTTTACCCAGATTATACTACTGGCATTTATAAAGAACACTAAGTCATAAGAAAGTAGTTTTATCAAATAGCTTACTATTCGTCAGTTTACATTTCTTTCAAATCCAAATAAGTAAAAAAAATACTTTTCGGTGTACCTAAAACTCATATTTCGACACTGATGTCGGGACACATTGTATATGTATTTAGGTAAGTAATAAGTATTTGTAACAAACAAGTTTTGTTCTTATTGTGTACATAGGACCATAATGTTTCCATATAATTTTCGTACTATCTGGGATAATTGAATTTATTAATTATGCCACTCATATTATAATCTTCAAAACAAACACAATAGATCTAAGGCTATCCTGAAACCGATCAAACCGAGACTAAAAACCGATCTCATTATGGGAATGTAAGAACTCCTAAAACTAAGTATTGTTTTATTGAATGGCAATTTTCTGTCTGATTATATTAAAACTTGGGAATACTATTTGATTGCTTTGCAATTTCTCAAATTGAAGCACCGTCCATTCCAGACGCACAAAGTCTATAAACTTCTGCAAGTAGGTACTCAGTTAAACTTTCTTGCATATTCTATAGACGTAATGTCAAGGTTGAGTGAGCAAAATCAATAGTACGTATTAATTATGTAATGTAGGTACACGTTTGCATGTTCCATATCTAGGAAACATGTAAAGACGGGCTTCAAAATATATCACTTTTTAAGCGACGAAAAAGATAAAGAAAAAATCATGAAACTCTGCTCATTGAACTAATTTTATTGAAACAGATACACGTCAATTGTGGTTGACTGATCAGCGTTGTTTTTTGTGTTAACACCTCTGTGAATCCAAAGTTACCTACATTTTCCAATTTTCCTCCGAATACTATATCTAAGCATAAACGCCAGTGATTGCAAGATAAATCAAAATCTTTCAAACCATCTTCTGCTATTGCAATAACCTTAGAAAAGTAATAAACCTAAAGTGATAAGCATTATGAATTTGATCATCAATTTCACCGTGTTACTTTAGAGACAGTAACGTGAAATAATATTAGAAAGTGAGATTGTATAACTTTGTAGCATAAAACCCAGTACTGCTGTTAGATATAACGTGGAGAACCAGAATTGTATAGAGTCCAAGTTATCAGATTTTTTGTAGCTAGAGCTCTGTAATTGAATCACTGGATTGTCTGTTACAGGAACTTTTCCCAACACACATTCTAATCACTATGATGGATGCTTGCACTTCAACTATGTGTTGCCAAAAAGCTTGTAACAACCCCATTCAATGACGTTCCTTTCTAATCAGCTATTGAATGCACTTCCTCTATCAGGAGGAAGCTAATTTATCGTTTCGACTTGCCTATCTCAAATCCAAGCCAAGTGCAAACGATTTCTACAATGCATTTATAAATAAACGATTAATCCATCTACTACATTAAAGCCCAGCCTGGCCAATACCAGTTTGTCCGAGTCCACGACAAAAAACATAACTATCGCATGCGCCTCGCAGAAATTGCGGGAGGTTGACCAACGACCGCCGTGTCGTGTTGTGCGTTGGCGTAGGCCTTACTAGTAATAAATGTCCTGTATATTCGAATCTCGTCGTCCCTGCTACTCGCTCATGCCAGCAAGACATTGAGAGTAGAAGGGACAGGTACTTGGAAACACAGGCAAAGTAGCAGCTGTGCCTGTTCGACTTGTCAACACTTACAAATCAACCGGTGATACCTGTTTATCAATCGTGGATAAGGAGGCACGAAAAGTTGTATGGAAAGTAATGTTCTTGGATTAAACTATAGTATCTTCAATCCATTTATGAAGATTCTTAAGTACATTTGTCGTATACATTGTATCGTCCTTATGTAGAGATCTTAAGCGTTAAACCCTTGTTGATTTTCCACTTGACTGTTTGAGGTCATTAGCTCTTTAAGGCCATGATAATTTTATTATAGACTTGTGTTTACTTTGCCTGGTATAGTGGCAATTTTTATCGATATCACAGAATATAAATAATAGTATATGTTCTATTGAAGGAACAAAGAATATGATGACGTATAGGAGCCACACACAAAGTTAATAAAAACCCTTTGATTAAAGTAAAATAGCGGAAGATAGGTGACGCGCCACTCGAACGTGGACCGCTAAAATCAGGCCCCCGTCGCCTAATTGCCTTCAGTGGCAATCGGGATTGCGTGCGCGGATGACATAATGTGAGACGTGTGACGTGAGGAGAAAATAATTATTTTTTCGGGTTAAACGTAACCAAAATGCCTTCGTGTGCTTTCATACGTTTGCCCAAACTATTCTTAAAGAAAAAACTAATCGCATGGAATCACATTTCACTCGTAAGTACAAGAAAACTTTAATTTCTAAATTTATTTGTAAATTCAGTCTTTTTTGACGGCCATTTTTCAGGGCGAGATAGAAATATACGATTCATTGATGTGCGACCAGTTAGGTATGATGATGATTGATTGACAAGATTGACACATAACGCAACATGTGCTGCTTGTTGAGATTTGTCTACGCGGTACCGTTAGCATAGGTACAATGTCGATCATAATAAATTTATATAATTTTACTTTTACCTGATATTGATTGTTGCTTCTTTATTAATGTTTTGTAAAATGGTATTCAACTTCAATAATGTAAACAATAAAATAATTATCTACTCAAGTTTGTTACAAAAATGATGATCGTTGCGTGACGTCAGCACCATCTACTCATCATGTCAACTGCAGCGGGCCAAGTAGTATTCATTACAAAATAAATTAAACTTGAAAATCATTCATTGGAAGGAAATCATGTTTTAACAATAAATGTTTAAAAATAAACTTACATTTTGTTTTATTTTTGGTAAACTCACGCCAAACATCGGTCGACATTTCTAAATAGTAAAGAAATAATAACAAGTAATTATTTATTAGTTTTCACAAAAAACATGGTACACAATTTCTCTGCTACTCCAATTTGTCTGCTGACGCTTCTTGATTCTTATTGCAAGGAGACGTCAACGTGACAAGAGACATCTCAATGCGCGCGTTTGTTTCGCTCGCACTACGGTCGTAAGAAATGGGTTTGTCTCTGTCGTCAGTAGCGTAAAGTTACACAGCTGTGGGGGTCATCTTGTATGTAGTAGTGTGTAGTGCCATTTTTTAGCTGACAATTAGTATGACATGCCGTATCTTCCGCTATTTTACTTTAATCAAAGTAAAAACCTCAAATTGAAGTTATTTTATAACCTTGGTAAAATTTGGACTTCTGGTGTTATTTTTACTACTTGTTTAGGTGCATCTTCAAATCTATATAAATAAAAATGAATTGATGTTCGTTAGTCTGATTAAAACTCCAGAACGGCTGGGCCGATTGAGCTGATTTTGGTTTTAAAATGTTTGTCGTAGGCCAGGGTAGGTCTAAACGGTGAGCAAATAAGGAAAAATTGCGAGAAAGATAGAGTAAAACGACAATTCCATTTTCCCTTATAAAAGTTGACCACTTACTTTCTGTCAAACATTTGACGGTATTTGTAGTCTCGGTTCCACTCGAATTGAAGAACGCATTAAAACAAGACTTTTGAATCGACAACATAATATCAACTTTGCTCATAACATCATGTATTTAAATTTTAAAATATAAAAATAATGAATGGGTTATGTCTGACGTTGTTTGACATGTTTGACGGGAGCCAATCTTACCAAATTAATGACAGGCAGGTATACGTTCTGCAAATACTGCCAACATTGTAATAAGACTCCAGTAGGCCTAACATGCATGACACACTATTACTTTCGATCGACATGACAAAATTAATTGATGAATGCTATTTTATCATATTCCCTAATAGTCCAATCAACGAGGAGATTCGTTGTATGGAGACATCCGAATAATTCTCCCGTCGTTGAAACTTGGCACATAGTGAAAATAAGTAATACAGATTATAGATATACAATAATCCAATGATTTTTTTTACGAGAAGTTAGGTATTTATACCTAAACATGGAAATCGTTTATAACTCTCTGTGAAAAAATTCTCAGTCTGAAATTGTTCGTGTATACGTATGTATGTATAAGTTAGAATAGGTAAGAATAAGAATCCAATATTTTTTCAATTTCCGAGATACTCAAAATTAAACTTTTTGCATTTTGCTCTATAACTTCTACCGAAAAAATTCTCTGCTCATTTTTATTTTTTAATATGGTTTTATTTACGTATATAAGTAGCTTTAATAAGTTATCCAAAACATTTTTCTTTGCAATATTAAAATTCTCATTATTACTTAATTATGGCTCGTGAATAATTGCTCAGGCAAATTAAATGCGTTTTTTAGTTAGGGGTCGCTCTATTGCAGTAGATTTTTCAATAATCCAATTAAAATTCCACTAAATACCAAGTTTTTAAAATATCAATAACGGGTAATAGTGAATTTTACCGCCACTTAGAACCGAACGGGCGCGCGGCAGTGCAGTGGTGCGTGTGCTCATATCTAAAACGTACTGCAGTCTATCTGTATAAAAAAATGATGCAAGTGTTTGTAGGTAATGGCTGTCACCCGCGATAGCCCAGCAGCTAACTAAGGTGGTCTTGGAACTTGGGCACACGGGTTCTAATCCCAGTGCATCACATCGTATGTTATTTATTTGTATGTATGTTCTTATGAGTTCTTTTTACTTTTTTTTAACAAAATATTGTGTTTTTGCAGTGATTATTTGCCAGTCGAATTTAGTCCTTATATGTCAAAACGTAAGGCTTATTTTGGCGGACGACTGACAGCGGAGTCTGGAACGCGGCGTGTGTTTATTGCGATTTCTGTCGGGCGAAAGTAGTTCTTATTTATTTTCATAAGCGGAAGGCTTGTAGTCGGCTGTGATGGATGATTGAGCATTCTAGAATGCCGTCTTTTGTATTTCGGCGCCCGCGCACTCCATAGCTATCGTATAACTATAGTATACTATTATTCAATTATTGTGACGGTATTTAGCGCGCGGTCCTTAAAAGTCATTCTGTACAAAGAAAGACATTTCAGTTTTCGTTCATCTCAGTTACCTACCTGACCAATCAGAGGACAACGACTCAACGCAATATAATAATTAGGTGAAGAGTTTAACGAGAAAGGAAATGAAAAGATGGACCAAGAAATAAGTAAACGACGGTGGAAAAGCAAAAGGCTTAAGCGACACTTTGACAGATATCGGTCTTAACTGAGTTGTAATCAGCAAGATTTTCTGCGTCGTTTGAGCTGGGTTTAGTGTAAATCCAGGTATGGAATTGTGTAAAGCAATCGTATACATTTGACATTTCAAAACGTACTGTATGATCTGTCAAACCCTTTGTTCTTTGCCGTTTGACAGATCATATCGTACGTTTTGAAATGTCAAATGAATACGCTTGCTTTACACAATTGCCCCCCAGGATTGTTGTAAAATGTGTTCATAGAAATATCAATTAAAAATTACATTTGATAAAATAAATTTAAAGCACGATTTTTTTCTATTAACTTGGCAAGTATGTGTAAACGAGACACAATAAAAATTCCATTGTTATGCGGCGCCCGGGTGTCGTTTGATACCTGACTGATTAAAATCTTGGTAGAACATACATTAACGATCTGATTAATGAAAAATATGACTGCCCCATTACTTAGATTCAATGGAAATCAAAATACTGTTGGTTCCTCCCCCGCAATCTGCATAAGCAAGAAGCCTTTGTACTTTAGGCGTTGCAGAAACAGCATTCTAAAGGCTTTATTGAATGTCACTTTAAGTGCCTTTAGCGCCTTTTGCGTATAGCTGACCCAGAGGGAGCCCGAGTAGAACAACTAACAGTGTTTGAGGTTAAGACCTCCGTATGTGTTTTTGACATTTAGAATAGATTTGAAATTCTTTTAGAGAAGAAGAAATGACAGAAAAACATTCATAGTCAGATTGATTCCCGATTTCCGATTAGTTATCTGTTTACATTGTTTCTTAATAAAGTGAATATTTAATCAGTACCTACCTATTTTGAATAACAAATTATTTAATCTGCAAGTAAGAACAGGCAGTATGCTTTAAGGAGAGTTAACTTAACTTCATTACTACATCGAGCAAACCTCCGGGCCAGCATATTAGTCCAGAATGCCAAGGCGTATTTAAAAAAAATAGAATAAGCGACACCAAAAGTCTACTAATTAATAATAAATATTGTTGGTTTTCTAATTTTGTTGTTGTATTTATAATTAAATATATTTTATATTTGGTTCAAGTGATTAAACTAGACTGGTTGCAAGTTATAAAAACTCTCCTTATAGCATACTGCATACTGTACTGTAAAAATGGATTTTTACCTAATTTACACAGGTGTTTATTAAGAATGCTGGGTATTTATTAAATTTACGTTGAATACTCATTGATTTGAGTATCAGTTGACTGTGTATGAATACCTAGACCTACAATATGATTAGAAATATCGTTTATGCTATACATTCAGTCATCATATTCACTTAATCAGTCAGGTATCAAACGACTGCCGGGAGTCGCATAATAATGGAATTTCTATTGTGTCTCGTTCACACATACTTGACGAGTTAAAATCATAAATTATATTATTCGTTTCAACATAATCGGATAATGTTGAGTAGTATGATGAACAATCTTTAAAATGAGTATAACTTACAAAAGGACAGAGACAAAAGGAGTTATCTCAACTTTGCAATATTTCATTAATTAATGAATTTGTGTACACATGTTTTAGAATTATTGTCCTGCACCACTTTATAAGATTATTTGAAATGTATTTTTTAAGACAATAATTTGTTGTGTGTATCAATAAATAAATGAAATGAAATGAAATTTCACTTGATGACGGGGTACTTGGTAGCGGTGACAGCACTCAATGTAAATCTGCATCTCGTCGTATTATTTTTTTGTTTTGCATTAGTATTTGAGTTAATATAATATATTTTGAGCACGTTTTACACTTTGACAAATTATAATCCCTAATTGCTAAAGCATTCTTCTATTATAAGTATTACATAACAATTAATGCACTCTACGCGATTTTTGTAAGATTTGTAACTAAATGTTTGACAGTACTAGCTTAAATCCGTCGTCAGTCGAGAAGTTGTAAAAATAGTTATTACAAAGACACTACACGCAGTGACATTTCATTCAAAACTGGCAAGTAAAGCCAACGGCGATAGAACTGCGCACGTGGCAATCCCAGGTAGATAAAAAGATAAAGGGAAGGGTTGGTGGAAAGGTATTGTTTTTGTGTGCATACTTATCGCTTGTGTGACTATGGCCATTGTGTGATCGTAGAGCTGACAAGTAATGAATTTACTAAACACTTCATTTTCTTTTTAATGTGCTAAATACTCTCGTAGTATTTTCAGAATAACTCGTTGACGTGACCTTTCGTAAAACGCTTTATGGTTTACACATCAATACGTTAGGCTGCATTATTGCAGTAAATGTTGTTGATAAGCTTACTTAAATTTCAACCACATTATTATGTATATATTTATAAAATTAGTTCGTACTTAATTCATAAATCTACAAATACACATAATGTACTGCACTGAATAAAATTTTGTCCTGTAAAACTGTTTAACCTTACACAGTCTCCCTCTTCCCCTTTGGAATTGCCAAAATGCAGGAACGCACTGTATTTGCAACTAAATGACAGTTTTTATTGGATTTTAATAAAAATATACCATTTCTATAGTTCAGTATTTTATACTACTTGAAAAGAAATTGAATCGCACCATAAAAGTGACAAACTTCAATAAAAATATTTCATTAAATTTTTTAAAACAGGCTTTAATTTATACCCGGTATCAATTGGAATCGGGTGGGTTTAAATAGCGTGGATTGGATATTTATCCAGTGGCTGGGTTTATATGCGGGTAGGCGCCCATCTATTATAGGTAGGTACTGATTAAATATTCACTTTATTAAGAAACAATGTAAACAGATAACTAATCGGAAATCGGGAATCAATCTGACTATGAATGTTTTTCTGACATTTTTTCTTCTCTAAAAGAATTTCAAATCTATTCTAAATGTCAAAAACACATACGGAGGTCTTAACCTCAAACACTGTTAGTTGTTCTACTCGGGCTCCCTCTGGGTCAGCTATACGCAAAAGGCGCTAAAGGCACTTAAAGTGACATTCAATAAAGCCTTTAGAATGCTGTTTCTGCAACGCCTAAAGTACAAAGGCTTCTTGCTTATGCAGATTGCGGGGGAGGAACCAACAGTATTTTGATTTCCATTGAATCTAAGTAATGGGGCAGTCATATTTTTCATTAATCAGATCGTTAATGTATGTTCTACCAAGATTTTAATCAGTCAGGTATCAAACGACACCCGGGCGCCGCATAACAATGGAATTTTTATTGTGTCTCGTTTACACATACTTGCCAAGTTAATAGAAAAAAATCGTGCTTTAATTTTATTTTATCAAATGTAATTTTTAATTGATATTTCTATGAACACATTTTACAACAATCCTGGGGGGCAATTGTGTAAAGCAAGCGTATTCATTTGACAGTTCAAAACGTACGATATGATCTGTCAAACGGCAAAGAACAAAGGGTTTGACAGATCATACAGTACATTTTGAAATGTCAAATGTATACGATTGCTTTACACAATTCCATACCTGGATTTACACCAAACCCAGCTCAAACGACGCAGAAAATCTTGCTGATTACAACTCAGTTAAGACCGATATCTGTCAAAGTGTCGCTTAAGCCTTTTGCTTTTCCACCGTCGTTTACTTATTTCTTGGTCCATCTTTTCATTTCCTTTCTCGTTAAACTCTTCACCTAATTATTATATTGCGTTGAGTCGTTGTCCTCTGATTGGTCAGGTAGGTAACTGAGATGAACGAAAACTGAAATGTCTTTCTTTGTACAGAATGACTTTTAAGGACCGCGCGCTAAATACCGTCACAATAATTGAATAATAGTATACTATAGTTATACGATAGCTATGGAGTGCGCGGGCGCCGAGATACAAAAGACGGCATTCTAGAATGCTCAATCATCCATCACAGCCGAAGCCTTCCGCTTATGAAAATAAATAAGAACTACTTTCGCCCGACAGAAATCGCAATAAACACACGCCGCGTTCCAGACTCCGCTGTCAGTCGTCCGCCAAAATAAGCCTTACGATTTAACATATAAGGACTAAATTCGACTGGCAAATAATCACTGCAAAAACACAATATTTTGTTAAAAAAAAGTAAAAAGAACTCATAAGAACATACATACAAATAAATAACATACGATGTGATGCACTGGGATTAGAACCCGTGTGCCCAAGTTCCAAGACCACCTTAGTTAGCTGCTGGGCTATCGCGGGTGACAGCCATTACCTACAAACACTTGCATCATTTTTTTATACAGATAGACTGCAGTACGTTTTAGATATGAGCACACGCACCACTGCACTGCCGCGCGCCCGTTCGGTTCTAAGTGGCGGTAAAATTCACTATTACCCGTTATTGATATTTTAAAAACTTGGTATTTAGTGGAATTTTAATTGGATTATTGAAAAATCTACTGCAATAGAGCGACCCCTAACTAAGAAACGCATTTAATTTGCCTGAGCAATTATTCACGAGCCATAATTAAGTAATAATGAGAATTTTAATATTGCAAAGAAAAATTTTTTGGATAACTTATTAAAGCTACTTATATACGTAAATAAAACCATATTAAAAAATAAAAATGAGCAGAGAATTTTTTCGGTAGAAGTTATAGAGCAAAATGCAAAAAGTTTAATTTTGAGTATCTCGGAAATCGAAAAAATATTGGATTCTTAATCTTACCTATTCTAACTTATACATACATACGTATACACGAACAATTTCAGACTGAGAATTTTTTCACAGAGAGTTATAAACGATTTCCATGTTTAGGTATAAATACCTAACTTCTCGTAAAAAAAATCATTGGATTATTGTATATCTATAATCTGTATTACTTATTTTCACTATGTGCCAAGTTTCAACGACGGGAGAATTATTCGGGTGACAAAAGCTTCGTTGATTGGACTATAACATGCCAACCACATTGGACAAATTTATCCACAACGATAACGAGATATGTCAATTTCTAACCATTCACTCAATTTAATGTCAGATTTGGCTCAAAATGATCAACTTGACACAATGACAGATTGACTCGATATTGCCCACAGATTAGTAAGAGTATATCTAATACTGCCCAAAGATAATGAATTCAAATTAATAAATATGTTCCACGGGGACTTTCTTTTCAATATTTTTACACTTTATTGTTTTTTGAGAGCCTAGGATAAAATATGGCACGACTCAGTCATATATTTTTGCTCTAAATATGTTGTTTTTTATTTGTCGTCGTCGCTAATGGTAGAATTTGAATATTTGTTATTTTTTTTGTTATAATTATCAAATGCAATAAAATTAATGATTTAATTTAGTAGATTTTTGGTATAATTATTTTTTTTTTAGTATATTTTAGTACTGGCAACAGAATTTTACCGATTATGATGTAGCATTCGTCACATCTTAGTAGTATTTTATTACAACCAGTAGGCCTAACATGCACGACACACTATTTCTTTCGATCGACATGACAAAATTAGTCGATCTATGCTATTTTATTATATTCCTTAACATGCCAACCACATTTGGACAAATTTATCCACAACGATAACGAGAAATGTCAATTTCTAACCATTCACTCAATTTTATGTCAGATTTGGCTCAAAATGATCAACTTGACACAATGACAGATTGACTCGATATTGCCCACAGATTAGTAAGAGTATATCAAATATTGCCCACAGATAATGAATTCAAATTAATAAATATGTTAGGGATTAAAAATGTTCCACGGGGACTTTCTTTTTAATATTTTTACACTTTATTGTTTTTTAAGAGCCGAGGATAAAATATGGCACGACTCAGTCATATATTTTTGCTCTAAATATGTTTTTTTTTATTTGTCGTCGTCGCTAATGGTGGACGATAATGTTACACGGCGAAATGTCAAAATTCGATAAAAATATGTGTGGCATGTTAGGGTTCAATGATAATTTTGTCATATTTCGAATTTTGACAGTACGACATGACTTTCATGGCAGCCATGTTAGCAACTGCGGGTATGTCGATTTTTGACAAACAAACGCGCTAAAATGCCTCGATAAATTTTTATCTCGGCGTGCATCCTAGGCCTGCTGGACAGTTATTATTTTTGTTCTGCCGTTCCATCCACTTATTACAAAAGGGACATTGATGCATTTTAAGGAGTTAAACTATAAGTTCACTATAAGTTCTGTTTTTACATTTGAACAATCTTTTCTTCAAAAGTTAGGTGACAGTGACACTGACAGTATTGCCAGATTACTAAACTACTATTAGGCCGCCCCAACACGAAGTGATACGAAGTTCACCGGGTCATCTATATTAAATAGATATTTTAGAGATAGACATTTGGATCATGGAAATCGGACGGAGGAGGCGAACCTGGTGTGCTGTTAGGAACCAGCTCAGGTTCGATCATTTAAAAAACTTACTTCTTAAAGGACACGGTCGTATCGTGCCCCAGAGTCGTTTTATGTTTGATTAAAGAAAAGCATTAAGAGACTTGACTATATCATTTTTCAAAAAATATATTGAATTTTTAATACAATATTGTTAATTTACTTTGCTTTTATCTAGCGGCATATAAATCTACAAAAAAAAATAGGGCAACGATTGAATACAATTTCCTGTCCCCAACAATTGTTGTGTTTGGCAGAAAATAGCGGTTTCGAGCACTTATTAGCAAACTGACGACCGCTTAACGAAATGGCATATTGTGTCATACTGTGTCATAGAACTGGCAGTTAGATAAATAAGTAAGCGCTCGCAATCGCTATTTTAAGAAGGAAAATGACTTTTGCCTCCCATAGGTACTAACCTTTAAACCTACTAACCTCTTCCTAAAACTTGAAAAAAAAAACTGTGACAAGGAACTTCTTTTCGTTGGCTATTGTTTGCGTCATCGTAATTTTCACGCGTTACGCATCCTAGCGGGGCAGTTTTCTATGTTTTAGTTTTGGTGGCCTAGATGGCGGTTTTTCGACACAGATGGCGCTATGATCTAGAAAGACCTGTTCTAAATAGTGTGCAAGATATTGACCCCACACATTTTATTTCGTTTCATGTGAGAACCCCGCTATAAGCCGTAATTATATTATTTTAAAAGGCGAAGAAACGAACCCATAAAATTAGTTTTGGTCGTGACGCATGGATTTTTACTTTTGGGGCAAGCAATGTATGGCGGGTCGACCGTGTCCTTTGGAAGTGACGAATTTCCGTTTTTATATCAATTTGTGCTTTACTTGAATTTTCTGTAGTTGTGTCATATTAATTCGTTTTGTTCGGCTTAAGTTTTAACTACATTTTACATAAATCTAAGTAAGTGGTACGAAGTTCACCGGGTCATCTAGTTACTGATAAAATGATAACAAATTGCCAAAGATTTCTGAACTATCTTTTAGGAAATAAACATAGGTATTTTTATTTCACACCAGCCACGAAATAACATCAGAACTAAAGGAATAATTGTCTATTTATGCCGCTTTATCTATTTATCTATCACTTAAGAGCTCCTACAGACAACCTTTAGTAGAAAAGGAATACCTACTAACAGGAAGGATATGTATCTCGAAAAGTACGAATATTGTGTATTTTATTTATAATACCTACTTGTTCAGTGTGGTTTTTATCGTTCAGCTGCTATCAGCTGTGACGTTTGAAAACAAATGATTAGGATTGATTTATGAGGTTGGCTAACAGGTTGTTTTTAAATAAGTGGGTGAAATTATGACGCGCCGGTATCTTTATTTCTTTACGATATAGAATATTCAACCTTTTACACATTTTTTTGTAGATCAATTCATCTTCATCACTGTTGAAGACGTGTCTCGTTGCGCACACGTCGATGTCTTATGAATCGATGTTGATTGCGAACAACATTTGCTTTATTGAAAAATAGTAAAGAGTAAAGACTAATACATTTCTCCCCATAAGGAGAAGTATGTTAACTAATATAACGATTTACAAAATTTTAGTAAAAAAATAAATTTAAAAGTTTCTGTTTTGACGAGTCATGTTGTTTAGTACTATTATTATGGTTTCCTCCATACTCATGCATTTTCCGTGTGGGCTATAATTAAACGATTGCCCTTCCCACAAAACTACTTCAGTGATAGCTTCACAAACTAATATGACTTATAAGCCAGATATGGCTTATAAGCCAGAAAGATGCTGGTTCGAATCCCGCCCGTGCGCAATTTTTGGTTTCTTATTTCATCTTTAAGAATATAAATATGACACTGTAAGTGTTTAAAAACATTCTAAACCAAACTAATATGATTTATATCGAAATATTATTTCCCAATTTCTACTTGAAATTAATACAAGTTTTAAAGTTTATAACAGATTTACTTTTATCAAAAAAGAGTTTGTTTCTTCGACATGTGAAATCGTAGAAAGCAAAAAAGTTAAATAAAACAAAACCCGATGTCTCTAAAAATACAATCAAGTCATCATCCTGAGATCAAATCTAATTTATTTTTAATTCTGATATCGATTCGGTTACGAATGAAGGTGAAACCACTTTACGGCAAAAGTTTTCGATGTAGAAGTGAGACTTGGCTGTTCTTGGCCAGTTTGTAGTTACGAAACTTGGCGAAAACGGCCAAGAGCTGGAAGTTTGTGTTGCCTTTTATTCCAGAAGAATGAAAACTTAGGAAGGATTTAACGGAACAAACAACAACGTGTAAAAAGAAGCGAACTAAAGATTAATAAGTCGAGGTCAGGCTTGATTAAAATACTTTTGAATACTATTTCTAATACTTAGGACTAAATAAAGCTTGTAACATTGAGAGATACTAATACCTTATTTATCTTGGGTATACCCAATGCATGTTTACTAAGACATTTTACACATAATGCAATGTACAGTAATCAAACTCCTAATGTGTTATCGAGGAAATAATTATACACAACATTATAATTTACGATGTGCGATACATTTGCAATTAGTTTCTAATGATTAACACGAGGGTTGACACATTTTTCAGAAACTTTGGTTATGGCGTTTTGTTTAAAGATTATATCCGTTAATTAAAATTTATATTCGATTGGAAGGCAGAAGAGGCGAATATAAGTAGGACGAAAATGGTGATGAGCTAATGATAAGTAGGTGTGAGCTATAAATGATTGTTGGATGGCAAAAGACTAGAAAAACCCCACAGATAGGTGGGCTGGGCTCACATCTCCGTGGCATATTACGAAAGTAATAAGTTAGATACAATACTGAGAAATTGGCAACCCTAACACCTCTTAGGGAAATAACAACATGCTTCATGTCCTAAGCACACAGTGGAAGATGTTGTGTTTTGTGATCGAGATAAGCCGTGATTATCTAACTGTTCTCGCTTTAGACTAGCATTAGCTTGTTTTTAATTGTTCATTATTGCCATAATGACAACGTGAGTCTTGATGAGTTTATTTTTAGAGCAGTTAGAAATAAGTATTTGTGATACTTTCGATTCCGCTTCTTTGTTTAACTTTAGCCAGCAAACCATGGCTGTTTTTATATTATATAATTAAACTTCACTATAAATGCAAATATTTTGACTTTATTTAAGACATATTTTTAACCGAATTCAAGAAAGGGGAGGTTTTTAATTCCGATGTTATACAATATTTTAAAATATCATGTTTAACTGATTATGATTAATGTTTAATCTGTATAGTAGATAATTTTGCCACAAAAATTATCAAATGATTCATTTTATTCATAATCACAGACATTATTTCCGGCCCATTCATATCTGTACCTAAATCAAGGTAGCTGTTATCACGGCTGAAACAAAAACAACTCTCGTTTAAAGAAACAAAGCACCTTGCAAAAACAAATTACGCGCCAAGACTTAGCGTGTTTTCTTGTTAGTTTGAGGAAAAAATACCTTCGACGAGAGAGATACAATGATGCATGTTGTGTAGGTACTTCTATTACTGATAGGGAAATAAAAACAATATAGTCAATTTAAGTGCTTGCTTACATCCCTCAATAAACAATCCAATAACTTGATCTTTCCATGAGAAAACTTGCAATTTGAAAGAAAAAATCTTATCTCTAACTTTGTCATTCAGTTAAATTAGCGGGTAATTTAACATTATATGAATTTTCTTTGTGTTTTCCTAATAAAGTTTTTTTTTTACTGAAGCTTTTTATTGGATCAGTTTAACAGTATTGTTTTAATGGTAGGGAATGATGAAATTGAAGATAAAAATTACAAAAATGTCGTGCTTATAAGACAATACAAGGATCCTCTTGTTTGTAAAGGAAAAAGTCTATGTAAATCTTACTTAAATGTGCGATTGGCTAGACAGCTATTTGCCAAAACACGTCCTAAAATATCATTCATGATATTTATGAGTCAGATCACATCGAGCGTGATTCATTTAAATAACGTTGTCATAAAATATGAAAGTGGCTCTTTCGGTAACAAAGAAATATGTTGTGATGTCTCATAATAATATTTTCGTAGTCACTACCAGAACATAATTTATCTGATTACAATATCACACCGGGAGTGGGAGACGAAAGGCAAATATTTTTTGAAACCGATTGTTTTTCTAACGTTCAACATGATTCATTTCATTTCATAATATTTATGTTGTTTTAGAATAGCCGAGTAAGCTGTACTGAAACGTTGCCTACGGTTCTTGCCCGTGAATGTTACCTTGGGCGGGCATTTAAGAGTTACAATGAGATATATTGACAAAATTTTGTGTGCTCCTATTAGGTGCTCGCAGAGAGAATTGATTTACTTTGTCTGCATTATAATATTGCTGTACTGGATCTGCTGTCAACAATTAAAATTAACTGTTGATATTAAAATATTTTTTGGTTAAAACAAACTTTTGGTGGAGTATGCGCCCCCTGATACAAATCAATTACCGTTATTTTATCAACTTCATAAATTGTAATTTATTTCAATCTCTACCAAACTGCCAGTCATAGCTTATGGACTCCCCGTTTAGGCTATGTGTTTTGTATGGCGTGCTATATCTTCAAGTAAATAATCTGGGTGCTTTAGCCTTTATAATTACACGTACTTGAGAAGCGGTTCAGGCATTTGCCTTACAATAAAGAGGCCAGCATAGATAGTGTTTTTGTTGATAAAGCGACATCTACGTAGTTGTTTTGTTTAACCGTGTCACTTAACAAATGGCTGTCTTATTATAATCTTATCGTGTAATTGCCTATTGTTTTGGTGTTTGCCACACAGACACGATCTGTAGATTAAGTAATCGTAGAACTTTCTACAGGTTGTCGCTTGCAGAGGATTCGGTTATGGGGAAAGTGTACCATTTGGTATAGAAGTATAGTCTATGTAGGGCATGGGCAGTAAGTAAAGATGTTTCAATTATAAAACTTTATATGTAAACAGCGTTTGTTTGTTGTCCTGCTGCCCAGGCCACTAACTATGAGCCCGAATATCAATCCTTTTACTTTTAATCTGCCCTGCTGTTTTGAAGATTGGCGCCAAAAAGTAACGGATAATCAGGGCAGTTATCAAAGCAGGAATGGTAAGAGAACAAAACTTGCTAGATTTCCCTTCCTTAATTATTCACTTACATAGTGAACGCGGTTTGAGATGTACACTAATAGTAAAGAAGAGTTTTTATGTGAACGACACGATCTAATAAGCACCTTTTTAGGATGTTTATCATAATAATATTGCATCTTTTTCTCAAACGATCCAGTTTCCTTGAAGTGCTAAAGTTACAATTGTAAATGGGTACTTTTTTCCGCGACACAGTTCCGTTAATTATACTTCACAGCTGTCAATAAATTAACAACAAAACTCACCTATCTCTTTCCTCACAATGTGTCTTTGCTCCCCGTGGGAGTTAGTACCAAAAGCTTGGCCCATCTTGTATTTATGAAGACTCAAGTAAAACAATACAACAACAATCACTGCACTAGAGCACTCAAAACAACGGATCAGCTGTCAACTCGCGCATGCGCTGTGGTCATGATACGTGCACGCCTACTGGCGTCTCACTGGGCACTGAGCTGCTGAGCTAGAGTGAGCTCAGTCGCTCGCCGGCTTGCTACGGGCCTGGTGCTGACCGATAAGCGGGTCTGACCTACATTGTAGCCTAGGGTTGACAACCATATATAGGTATTATCTTCTTGTCACAAAGATGAAAAGCTATTTGTCAGAGCCGATAAAAGTCAAAAAGTATACGTTGGAGTTCATGATTCAGGGGTGGTTTAAAAGGGCAATTAGACCCAAAACCAAACCAACTGGGCAGAACAACGTCTATGACGGTTCCAGTGAACTATATTTGCATTGCTTATTTCAACTGTCTCGCATTACTAACTTGCGGACCAGAAGATTTAAATAATATTCACTTACTTCCTTTTCATGAAGTCCTCTTACACTTTATTTTCTACTGCTTGAAATAGGCAAAATATTTTTTTAAGGTGGCGACCCTGCACATGCAATAGACTCGACACAGCCGTGAATTTACGCCTACACCTGAACAGATTTAGTACCAAACAGTAATTAGGATTGCTGCTTGGCAAAGGGCTTACGATAACGGGTGTTCCATCTAGTAGACTCTTAATATTGAACAGTCTTATCTTTAAGTAAAATCACCTGTTTTTCTCTAAGTGCAAGCCAAGATAAAAATCTAAGATGTCCTCCAGTATAGAGAAAGAAAGTACCTGCCTATATTGAAATCGCAAATATTTTGTGGGTTCATTCAACTTTTTCAAACACTATTATGAGGCGTCTGAATTAGGGTTATTAATTAAATCATCAATTCGATGTCAAACGCTCAACAAATTAATTAATGGCGCAGTTACCAAAACAGCTGCAAAATTAATATTATGTTAAGCGTCATTCGTTAGGTACGCAAAATATTTTCATAAAGTCAATTATTATTATCTGTTTTGAATTAACATACAATAGGATACAGCATAATAGGAAAAGTTTAGCGAAAGGACGTATAAGATTTTCAGCTCTGCTTAAATCTGAAGCACAGACACTAGCTAGACTGCTTCTAACTCAACATCAACCTACCCAAATCCGTCAAAATGCTCAAATTATATTAATACTAGCGGCCCGCCCGCGACTTCGTACGCGCGTTTTAGTTTAACTCCGTTCCCATAGATCGTAGTGAAAAATTATAAGCCTATACCTATACGCATTAAACTACTTCTATAGCCTTCCCTGATAAATTAGCTATCTATCATATTCTATACTCTTACCAATAGTTCCTGTGATTAGCGCCTTTAAACAAAAAAAAGGAAAACATCCAGTTTTAAAATATATACATAGAAATGCGTACAGATAAATGTTATATTCGAAGACGCGTTTGGTGTCCTGCCCGACTATTACGCTGGCCGTCGAGGGTTCTAATCCCGCAAGGGGCAAATGTTTGTGTGATGAGCACGGACATTTGTACCTAAATCATGGATGTTATATGTATTTAAGTGTTTATGGGAGACGCACCCGTCATAATCGTTGTCTGGTACTTCGTAACACAAGGAAGATAATTCCACAGAACCAGACCATTGGTGTGTTGTCTGGCGCATATTTATTTATTTATTATATTTTATGTACACTCAACACGCAGCCCGGTATTTAATGGTCAAACTTACACGGGGATATAATCTTTTTATTTTACAATGAAATAGAAATACTTCCTGCCCTTTCGTTAATCGTATATTTCTTTCGGGTACTAATAAAACCAGGCTACTCTCGGCGCATACACAGCATCATGCCACATACAGGCTGTGGGAGAAGCGAATTCCCTCAAGTTTCTCCCGCTAACTTTTAAGAGTTTGAACTTGAGCTTTGTTTATGGTTATAGCGAATACTCTACTTTCTTGAATTTAAATAGTAAATTCAAATGGACGAATCTATGTAAAGATCTACGCCATCATCATCATCAACACCCAAAAGCCGTCCACTGATAAACATAGGCCCCCCACGAAAAGTTTGCAGAAAAATTGCAGATTGGACACCCTTTGACCACAGGAGCAGCGTAGAATGTCCACCGACAATATGAACAAACGATCTGCAATCTACACTGGACACATACCGCTTGATACCTACCCTGTTTAAACACAAAACAATATTATTTACTATTCTAAGGAATAAAATCTCTTCTAGAGAGCAACATCAATAACAAACATGTGTCAAAACATTCTGTCTCAGATATGTCAAATGATTGTCAAAAATGAAATAAAAAATATTTCAATCATAAGCACCAAGAAGTATTGATATCAAATTTGTAGCAAATCATCCCTAAAATAGCTTTCTACCCCTTTTTAACCCCATTACAAGATAAATTTAAATAAAATTTGATACACATTTTTCGTTATTATTTTTAAAGAATGTTTATGCAAAATTTGAAGTAGATCGGACCAAGGAATCACATTTTCCCATACAAACTATGCACCCCTTTTTCAACCCCTTAGGGGTGAAATTTCTAAAAATCCGTTCTTATCGGATTCCTTCGTCATACAAAGAACACACCTTCCAAGTTTCAGGTTTCTACGATCAGCGGTTTAGGCTGTGCGTTGATCCGTCAGTCAGTCATTCAGGACAAAGCCTTTTATATGTATAGACTAGCGGCCCGCCAGCGACTTCGTACGCGCGTTTTAGTTTAACTCCGTTCCCATAGATCGTAGCGAAAAATTATAAGCCTATACCTATACGCATTAAACTACTTCTATAGCCTTCCCTGATAAATTAGCTATCTATCATATTCTATACCCTTACCAATAGTTCCTGTGATTAGCGCCTTTAAACAAAAAAACGAAAACATCCAGTTTATACACATAGAAATGCGTACAGATAAATGTTATATTCGACGACGCGTTTGGTGTATTGGTTAGCACTGCTGACTATTACGCTGGCCGTCGAGGGTTTGAATCCCGCAAGGGGCAAATGTTTGTGTGATGAGCACGGACATTTGTACCTAAATCATGGATGTTATATGTATTTAAGTATTTATGGGAGACGCACCCGTCATAATCGTTGTCTCGTACTTCGTAACACAAGGAA
Organism: Pyrausta aurata; assembly: GCA_963584085.1. NCBI lineage: Eukaryota > Metazoa > Arthropoda > Insecta > Lepidoptera > Crambidae > Pyrausta > Pyrausta aurata. The sequence continues at coordinate 728,339 of OY757261.1, forward strand.
GATAATTCCTTACCACGAAACCAGACCATTGGTTTGGTGTCTGGCGCATATTTATTTATTTATTATATTTTATGTACACTCAACACGCAGCCCGGTCTTTAATGGTCAAACTTACACGGGGATATTATCTTTTTATTTTACAACGAAATAGAAACACTTCCTACGCCCTTTCGTTAATCGTACTTATATTTCTTTCGGGTACTAATAAGACCAGGCTACTCCCTGCGCTTACACAGCATCATGTCACATACAGGCTGTGGGAGAAGCGAATTCTCTCAGTCTTCTCCCGCTACCTTGTAAGAGTTTGGACTTTAGCTTTGTTTATGGTTATAGCGAATACTCTACTTTCTTGAATTCAAATCGTAAATACAAAGGGACAATTCTATGTAAAGATCTACGCCATCATCATCATCAACACCCAAAAGCCGTCCACTGCTAAACATAGGCCCCCCACGAAAAGTTGCAGATTGGACACCCTTCGACCACAGGAGCTCAGGAGCAGCGTAGAATGTCCACCGACAATATGAACAAACGATCTGCAATCTACACTGGACACATACCGCTTGATACCTACCCTTTTTGAACACAAAATAATATTATTTACTATTCTAAGGAATAAAATCTCTTCTAAAGAGCAACATCAATAACAAACATGTGTCAAAACATTCTGTCTCAGTTAAGTCAAATATTTGTCATGAAATAAAAAATATTTCAATCATAAGCACCAAGAAGTATTGATATCAAATCATCCCCAAAATAGCTTTCTACCCCTTTTTAACCCCGTTACAAGATAAATTTAAATAAAATTTGATACACATTTTTCGTTATTATTTTTAAAGAATGTTTATGCAAAATTTGAAGTAGATCGGACCAAGGAATCACATTTTCCCATACAAACTTTGCACCCCTTTTTCAACCCCTTAGGGGTGAAATTTCTAAAAATCCGCTCTTATTGGATCCCTACGTCATACAAAGAACACACCCTCCAAGTTTCAGGTCTCTACGACCAGCGGTTTAGGCTGTGCGTTGATCCGTCAGTCAGTCATTCAGGACAAAGCCTTTTATATGTATAGATAATATGGGTAGGTATGAAAAATTTGGTCAAAACTAGCTTGAGAAATTTTTACAAATATTAAGGGTGCCACCTGCCGCTATGTGCCGGCTGACATTACAATGTCTTCATTTTTGGCCTACTTCAATCTGTTTTCAATACACCTCTCACTGTCCCCATTCACACATATGACGAACTCTGACAAATACTTTGCACAAATACCACCAAATTACCCGGAAAGTATTTTGGACATAATAAGGCGTATTGTCTTAAGCATTACCGTTAACTGCTACGTAAGTGCTAACGATTGTAACGGAACGACACTTCTTCTTGGAACGATTATCCAACTAAACATAGTGGTAACTGGAACTCAGACGTCAAAATAGCTGGTCCATGCAAAGATAAACTCACATGTCTCTCGCTGTTACTTTTTGTTGACAAAGCAGCCATAACATCATAGCGCTTCGGTCATCGCATCATCCTATGAATGAAGACATTACTTAATAAATCGCATCATCAATTTTATCATGTAGAACCACTGAATAGTTAAATTATTCAGTGTGTAGACCTAACAGATCGGACCGCACATGACGAAATCTCGAGAATAGATATATTCTTAATTTTATTGCTTTTTTGTGTTCTTTTACGCCGGCGGCCTCAAACGTTTCTGCCTCACCCAGTGGTTGATTGGTAGAGAATGCTTTAAGCATTAAGTCCGCCATTTGATCTTTCTTTTGTCAGAGCGATTAAAATAAAATAAAATGCGGCGTGTAGGGTATGCAAAAAATTCGAAATAGAAATTAGGAAGTCCATCAGACGGTAACTGATTTTGTTTAAATGTATACAAAGCAACTGAACTTTTAGTATTTTGGGGTTGAGTCAATGCCAGTTAAAGTATTGCGGTTATGTTGGGGTAAGTAGATAGAATAGTCAATAACATCATTTGGTTACAAAAATAGAACAATTTCATAAATTTAAAAAAATCTGATGATAATATACGGTTAGAAATATGTATACTGCAATTCTGGCTGGAGTTTTGAAAGCATAAGAACATCAATCATTAATGATTACTACCGTGAGTACCTGATTGCTACACAAAAGACAGTTACGAGGATCAATAGCTTCATAGCATCGGCAAGAGCAGAAATAAAATATCTGTACCACTTTTTCAGTCGGATAGGAAAGAACAAAGCTTGTTAACATATCTAGCAGTGACATCTACCTACACACAGAGATAATTGGCAAATCGTCAACATAAAGCATATACACATGTGGGATTAAAGTTTACATCAAACGCTACTAGATGGCGCTGTGTTACATAAAACTGTTTGCGCCTGAAAATCTGAGCCTGTTTATTAAGCTTATCAATAACTTAATAAGGGCTTTTTAGATCCAGCAATTCTGTTTAGATAGCGAAAAATTACTTATCCTACTCCTGGTCTTTACTACAACTTATAAAGGTCCTCTACTTATTTTTTTCCTTCTTACAGGAAAACTACATTTTTCGCAAAGGAAAACCCTCGTAGTTTTTTACTATATCGGTATTCTCAGCCAGTAGGGTAGTGGCGTTTATTTATTAAAAGGCACAACAACGCCCCCTGCCGACGTGCGTGAGTAATAGCGCAAGTTTGAGACTTGTTTCTTTCATCGAGACAACATATGGGTTTTCCACAACATACAATACAATGAGAGTTGGTAAAGTATGCTCATGCTAAATAAATAGATATAAATAGACAAACGAATAACAAAGAAAACATAACAAACACAACAACAACAAACCCAATGTAGCAGTTGACACATAATTTGGTAGATTAACTAACCACTATTAAAATCTAACTTTAAAAAGTGATAAGATAAGTCATGCATGGACATGGAGATGACTGATGTGATGAATATAATATCGTCTGCGTCTAATTAGGATAGTGAGGGTGACGTTCGGATATTTTGGTAAGAACATAGGCCTACTGTATTCATTTTTCTAGTGTAAACAACCTGCCCGATGCCTGAAATATGTCCTCCTTCAGACATTAGAATACAAAAGGGAGTTTCCATCAAATTGTTTCGTCCTGAAAATGTATTTCTGTACCAACGCGACCTGTATTCCGGAGAATTTTTTTCTTACGTGAGAAAGTCGCAAGTAACTTTTTAGACACGCATAATTTAATAGGAACTTTTGCAGCTGTCAAAACAGGATGTCAATCTCCATTATAACATATTTTGGAAAGGATTTACTTTTAGCTGGTTTTCAAAGGTTTCAATCATTGTTAATGTTTTATCATATAACCACCAACCAAAGGAATCTCTTGTGAAAACGAGTGACTTACTGTAGATGGTACGCAATATGAACTTTTATTGTGATATCGCGATTATACTCTGAATGGCATATGTATGTCTATTATAATAGTATTTTTCCAAGAAACTATTGTCTGAGTCATATCACACCGCACCACATCAGGTGATGTAGAGTTGAGACATGATGATAGTTCGTCATCTAGTCGACAAAACATGAATCACTTAATATAACAACGCCTTTATTTTATTTATTTTTTATTTATCTTTATTTGGAATCTTTAGGATGATTTTGGAACTGTTGTGCCTGTCTGGTATGTACGCCGAGCTCGAATGGACAAAACATTGCGTCTCTACAAGACGTTGTCTGAAAAAATAGTCAGTCTCTTTTTCAGGCACTGCAATCACATAATTACGGCATAGTCATGATTGACTTGTGCCTTTCGTGTCTGTTTATAATAATTAAATAATGTGAATTTTAACAAAAAGATACTAACATTAAATAAAATAAGTGTGCACCTACTAACATGCTATGGATCTATGGAATCTGAAATAAAGAGTAATTATTTTATCTACTAAACTCACGAACAAATGGTCCGTAAACTCGACAATAAGTCTTCCTTACCTGTGAACAAACAACACAAATTATCATTTATTTTTATTATAACGTAACACACTTACGTTAGTCACGTAGTAACTAAAACGCCTGCAGCTTTACACATAGTCAAATTAACGAGTCGGGAGTTTGTTTTTCATTTTCCAACAGGCGCTCTACTCGTATAATGATTACTGGCTAGTTATATAATATTCTCCATGCGTATGGCATATAGAGACCACATTTTGAACCTTATTGATTCTTATTACTTTGAATGCTTGGCCTAGAAAAGGGTTAAAATTATTTTTGTATCCATTCACAAATGGTACTTTATTTTGAGCAGGTAAGTAGTGGCATCAAATAAAGACCGATTTATAGTTAGTAAACAAGAGTTGATAATCGAAGCGAAAATGTAGTTTTTTATCTGCACCCATCTAACTTTAAATACAGGTAAACTTCAGTGAGGGGAGCCGGAAGGGGCAGACACCCCTTAGTGACGAGATGAGAGCTAGACGGTGAAAAAATAGTCTGCGCGAGACAATACAATATACCTACGTAGTTTTCACAGAGAGAGACTCCCTAGCCGTAACAGAGGCAGGTAAAGTAGACTTGGTATAATCGAACTTCTCACTCATTATCGCAGTTCAAGAAGTTCTGTCTGTTGTGATTTTTAATACTGGTAGACACCGCAGAAGTAATGGATAATTAATTATTTGATAATTAAAAATAATTAAGGAAGGGGCATGCTACTATGTAGAAATGTAGATTAGTGAGCGTACTCCGGTACACAGGCCACAGCCGCCACAAGTCACAAATGTAGTCGTGAGATACCACAATAATTATAAAAATATAACATTTAAAAGAGGATAGCTACAATTTAGCATACATCAAGGATTGATGGGTATCACTGAATGAGACCTTATCGTGCAGCTTTATTTTTCCGTATCAGTGCTACTAACTAAGCACACTAATGAGTTGGAAAATTAGTTTTTGACATAAAATATTACAGAAAGTATTACTTTATCATCTCTGCACTGTGGCACAACTGCATAGGAAAATACATAAAGACTTTCACAATTCAAACCCTAGGTTTTTTACAGTACGGTTTATTTTACGGCAACTGGATCGCAGACAGATAAAGGAACTAAAATACTGAAACTAAGCTAAGTCGGGAGTAAGTAGGAAAAGGGATTTCCATGGAGCGTGCATCCTTTCAATCATCACTCTGGAATAACGAGAAAATTGCGGAAAAATTACCATTTAAAAGATTACGTGAAAGTTTAGTTCTAAAAACTTTACAAATAACAAACAGACAAGAATGTTACCGTCATTCAGATTGAGGTTAAAAATTGTCGTAAAAGATAATCGGTACTCAGCAGTAGATAAAGAATAAGGTTAGTCTTCTCACTTATTTATTATTAATGTTACGCCAGTGATTAAACTTGACTGGTAGAGAATGCCGTAAGGCATTAGGTCCGCCAATTGTACAAATTATAGTGCAAAAAGTTTAAATACAAGTAGAAAGAAAGAAAGGTTAAAAGTTTAAACTTTCTTTCTTTCAAATAAAAACCTGTTTGACAAGGGTAAGATTAATTATTATACATAATTGTCGCCAAAATCTCCTCATAAGATCATATTTACTAAGGATTTAACTCGTACAAGGTACCAATTTCGGAAAAACTTTGAAGAGATTTACAATCCTTCAGTTTACCTAGATTTCTGAAGGCAGCGTAGTATGTTTTCTCTTTCACACAATGTAATCATCATTTTTCCATTATAATTCCCTATCCAATCCTACCAGCAATAAATGAACCAGAATATGACAAGCACTGTACACACGTAGCGTGCGACATGCTTCAAAAATATTATGATGATGATGATAGCTTAGGAAAGACGTGAAGGCCTATACCCAGCGGCTATGTCAAACTTAGCAACTACAATCAACTACTACTCTGGGAAAAACCGATGGTGTGTGCGATTCAAGCGACACGCAACGCCATCTAGTCGCACGACGCGGAACGAGAAAAACTTCAGCCCCCGAGAAAAAGGCAAAACTTTTCATTGTCAGGAACAGCAATTATGACTCTATTTAAAAATATAATTAGGTAAGATTTAAGTGTGACATGTATTATCTCCATAATATGTAAATGTACAGTCAACAACAAAAGTAAACCTTCATTTCGCAATTGCAAGTATCGAAAATAAAATACCCAAGATAATAATATCGATAACCCCGATAAACACATGGCAACATTTAATATTTAAAACTATGAAATAAAACATTAAGATTTGAATAATGTCACTTGAAATTGACCACCACTTTTCAAACTTGATACCTCGTATTTTTTTCTTATTTCTGCAAGCTACCTCAGTCCTTTTTACAAACCGGTGACATTTGCAGTCCCCGTTCGGTAATCAAGAATCAAGATGGCATTTATTGAGATTGGAAACTCGGTTGGGTGGCGCCCGCGCTGGGTCGACGACCTCACGTACATTCAGCACATTAACGCACAAACGCGAGTCCTTGCGAAGTTGCGAAGGATAACATGACAAGTGGCGCGCGATGACCCTTGTAGCAGGGTTGTCAGATGAGGGATCAGGGACAGTATTCTAAGATAGAGGCAAATGGTTTTTAGGGTTCCGTAGCCGAATGGCAAAAAACGGAACCCTTATAGTTTCGTCAAGTCTGTCTGTCTGTCTGTCCGTCCGTATGTCACAGACACTTTATTCTGAAACTATAAGCGCCACATAGCTGAAACTTGGTAGGTAGGTGTATTTTGTTCACCGCTTTTCGATGCAGATACAAAAAGTAAGAAAAAATAATATTTAAGGGGGGGCTCCCATACATGAAACTAAAACCTAAAAATTTTTTTTTACTCAAACCTATGCGTGTGGGATGTCTATGGATAGGTCTTTTAAAATAATGTTGAGGTTTCTAAAACCATTTTTTCTAAAAGTGGAAGGTTTGAGATATAGACGCTTCCAAAGTGGTAAAATGGGCGCCCCCCCCCCCCCTCCCCATCTAACTTTTGAACTAAGATAGTGAAAATTTTGGAAAAAATATATGATGTAGATCTCAACAAAAACTTGCAACGAAAATTGGTTTGAAGGAGATCGAACGAGTAGTTTTTGAGATATTGCACATTTTTATCCACCGCAAATATAACTTTGTCTTTCATACAAACACTATGAAAAACAAAGTTATTTTTGCCGTCGCAATATATTGTGATGTTTTCGTTAAGTGAAAGTAAGTGGACCCTAAATTCAGAACCCTCAGTGCGCGGGTCCGACACGCACTTAACCGGTTTTTGTCATTATTTTAATAAGCGTTATTCAATTGAAGCACGAATGTAAGTAAACAAAAACAAGAGGTGACATAATTAACAGCCCTTAAGATAGCGGTTTATGGCTTTAAAATGCAAATGAGTCCGTTTTTATTCACATTAGTAATTCTTTTAGCTGCTTTTATCTTGTTCAATTCTCAAGACAAGGGTGTTTAATTTTCAGCTGAAAAAAAACGGGTCTCTGGACATAGTGTGATAAATTTCAGAACTAATTCAAGACCAAGCCCAGTGCATCTGGTAGGTAGGTAACCCTACTAGATAGCTGCGCACACGTCACCCACATTAGTTAGTAGTATTCTGCAAAGTCGCGACCAATGGCTGGGCAAATACAGTGAAAGTATGCAATTTTCTGTAATTTTGCCTTTCTCGCAGATCTCCGAGCCAATGGCGAGGTAAACATCAATCACTATAATTTCCGAGATAGAGAGCAATAATATATTTCTGGAACTTTAATTACTAGACTGTCCCGTTCGTCTGTTTGTGAAAAAAAATATTACTACAGACCCTGATGAAACAAAGGCATGGTAGGTAGCCATACAAACAAACCCTTAAATAACCTGACCATGAGTGGGCAACACGACATTGTTATTCGTGCAAACGACTGATTTTTTGATTAATGGTTTTAAAAATAGCCTCCGAGTACGCAGGGCGTAAGAATAAAGTGATGACGGCTATGAATAATATTTTTACACGAGTACATGACGTATGATTTTTATGTGCTACTAAGCTATTATCAATGCTATCTCATCAAAATTATTTAATTACTAACGCTAGGTCTGGATCAGAAAATATCATATCCGTCGGAAACTTTTAGTAGCCGTAGAGTTTTCTATTTAACTCAGGAACGGACGCCTTAAGTACTGCGAAATCTTTTGGATATCAGAGATCACGAAGTGGTGATTGCTAACTACTCCCGAACCCGATACTTCATCCTCGTATGCCACGAAAAATTTCATCGATTAAGTACTATACAAAGGAGGGTTGCACGACATCCCTCATCCCTTTGAGTGAGAGGTGTTTAAAAAAATCACTTTGCAAAGCTTTTGGTTTTCATTTCGTTTAGTTTCATTGTCTGTAGCTCTTTACCATTTTCAAAAAAATATATGAGTTTTGTTACAAATTTTTTGGTTACCTAATTATGGTATCAAATAATAGAAAATTTTATCACGTTTAAAATGAGGTCACATTTGTGTGTGTGTGTGACCTCATTTTAAACGTCAATTAAAATTTAACGAGTTTTAATAAGCACCAAAAGATTTGCAAATATATTTTTTAAATAAAATACCCCTCGCTCCGAGGAGTAAAGGATGCGTGCGACGATCCTCCTTTGTATATGTATTTTATTTATGAAATTTGCAGTAGAATACGTGGGTGTATCGGGAGTCTAAAACATACTGTACATAAAAGAAAGCCGTGTTAGTTACACCACCCATAAACGGGTGGATCGATTATCATGATTTTCACTTTGTTGGATTTGTCTTGGCCCTGAATAGGATAATAAATAACCATAAAACGGGACCGGCACGAAACGAAGTTTGCTTGGACCACTAGTGTTTTCATAAAAGTCGTGACAAACAAGTAATTGTTGATGTTTGTTGTTCATTTGATAGAAGAGAATCCTTAACACGTTCCGGGACACTATTCCAGACACAATAGATGTTTTATTGTTTTCACGCCTGTAGGCGTTCACTGTCCCGGAACGTGTTAAAAGCGTTGACACCTAGTGATCAAGAAGTGTGTCATTCATGATGATGATAACATAAATATTGATTTCATTCAGATAAACTGGTCACTTTGGACAGCCACGTTCACGAACGATTCGCTAGTATTAAGTTCAACCCATGCACAAGGTTTTTCGAAGGATTTAAAACATGTACGAACTTGCGTGTATTGTTGACGTCACCACGGCGAAGTGACTTGGCAGAATCGATGCTTACGTCCATAATACTTCCATATCGATTCAGCGCATTATTTATCGTCAACTTAGAGACGGTCTTAGTAATATTGATAATCTTTTTTTAGACGCCACCTCATACATAAGTTTGGTTTGACGCAACTCGCATCACTTAAGTTATCACGCTTTTTATTATATTTGAGGAACGAAAATGGTGTGGGGGAATGGAATAAAATGAACAGTTCTCACGTTCGAAACATGATGAAATAGCCTAGTCGAAGGAAAAAATAGATTACCGGCTGAAGGTAACAAAAAAGCAAAAATGACCATTTGAAATAAATGCCATTTATTATCATTTATTTCTTAGGTCACTTAATGAATTCCCAAATTTATTTACATTATTTATTACATTTCCTCTTGTTTTCTTTACCAATAATTAATATTCGCGCGATTACCGCAGTTGTTGCGTATGAATCAAAGCGCGACCTTGCCGCGTTTATTTTCGACGTAATCTCACTTCTTTGCCGACGCTACTACAGCACTCGGTAAGTCGGCAACACTGCTACGGCTTTGCTTGCGTTACGGACGGAATACGTAATTCTGCGTACTGTTGAGGTGCAAACTACCAAAGTAGGTACGTCCTTGGGATAAAAACGGACATGAGCGTTATGTACCTGGCAGCTACATGAAGTGATTAGCTGGGGTCTCAATTCTTTGATTAAAATGTAATCACTAGTCAACGACCATAATTAATTAATGATGCGCCACTATCGATTAAAGGATTTGGCACACTGGTTGCAGTCTGCGTTCCGGTCCAAACGTTATCGCCCGCAGCCGTTCAATTTTGTATGGACCGGACCGCAGACCGCAATCAGTGTGCGAAATCCTTAAACATCATCATTTACAATTTGGAGACTATTGTAAAGGTCTTTTTCATTGTGAAAAAAAGAGGAATAGCGATCAATGACATAAATAACAATATATGATAATAAGTAGGCTCAAAATGCAGAAGCACTGATAATAAGGCTAGAAATGAAACCTGTTTTAGTATAAGACTCTTTGTACAAAACCTTGTTTCAATACGCAATAAATATCATTTCATTTCATTTCATTTTCATTTCAATGGCGGTCGTTAAATTTATTTGTAAAGAGGCAAGAGGACTACTACGAAAATCGAAATCCGTCAATACGATAATTTGCGGATCCAATGCATTTTTAGTAGAGCGAAATGCTTCGGATCCGCAAATCGATCATAGTACCTATGTCGTTTTACCTAATAGACCTCCAGATTCCTTTTAGTTTATATGTTGTTGATACGTCATGAATACTTTGACGCAAGTTTTTGGTGCTCACCACATTGCTTCGTCAGTTAAGGAAAAACGTGAACTTGACAAAATACGAAGTACGTAATCGGTAAAAGAATTCACAATAATATTGTACGTACCTATTATACTTTTAAATCTGAAACCTTTTAAAACTTATTGATGGATGTATAATTTGATGTTGAGAAGTGAGAGAAGTATTGAATCCACTATGGTATCTAATGGACTTTCATTGGAATAGTAAAGTAACGCAGTGTTCTATAGACACGTAAACAGTAAAACTGTTTTTTTCACATATCGCCCTGGTATATTTGTCATATTATGCCTCCTGTACAAACAAAACAATATGTATCGAATCACGGTCGCGTCCCGCTCACAAGTGAGCAACAAAACGGGCCGATAGCGAAATGATCCAATTTCACTTTGAAAGGGTTCCGCTTCTAGGGCTGCGAACAAATATATTTGTTTTCTACTAGATTTAAATGATACTTTAATAATTATACACGCGGCAATGAAAACATAACAAACACGATGAGTAGAAATTGATCGACATACAAATTAGCTTTTACGTTTGTAATCGGAAATGCGATGTTAAAGATATTTGAGAGAGAAAAGACAATAACATCATTCCCCTTTTAATTAAGCAGATATTGTTTTATTAGTAACAAAGAAATATGCATTTTATTTACATTATAATATGTACGATACTATCTCGGAATTCATTATGAGTAAGTAGGCTCTTTCGCTTCTTGTAAGATAATCATTAACATATCTTATTATCAAATAACAAAACATCGTTTGAATAAAATACAATGTAGTTTTAGGCCGAAATTTTTGCTAATATTTTAAAGCTGAATAGTTTGTATTGTTTGTTTCTTTGAACACGCTTATGCAGTCGCGGGGGCCCGCTCTAGTTTTTTATTTTTAGTCGTTGCTTTCCCACTGCTGGGCAAAGGTCTCCCCTAAACTACTCCATGTGTCCCAGTTCTTGGTAAGGGTTTGCCAGTACTCGTGATATTTGTCTAGATCGTCGCGCTACCGCTTTCGGGGTCTGCCTTTCGGACGGTGTCCATCGGTAGGCAGCCAGTGAGTGACGATCTTGGACCACTTCTTAGTAGTAGACATCCTGAGGACGTGGCCCGCCCAGTCCCACTTAAGTTTAGCGGTTTTAACACCAACGTCGGTAATGTCGGTTTTTGTTCGGATTGTGGTGTAGTAGTTCACACTCCGCTCTACTCGTAGTACCAATATAAAAATAGGTGGTATTCTTAACTACAGACGACTTGACAACCCTTTGAAAATCGTAAATCGACATCAAACCCTTTGAGCTGGTGACCAAAATGTTTTCTATTAGGGCTGTTTTCAACATATAAACACCGGAACGACTCCGCGACAATAATCGAACCTCAGGGGAACAGTTCGACAGCCCTGCACTGCGACACCAATAAAACGTATCGGACTATGGCACCGTCTGGTGACACTTGGGAAAAACACTCATTGGCGTGAGAGCAAATACCGATTTGTCAAAACCATAAAATGGCAAAGGATTCAGGCAGAACAGGACAGCTTGTGTGAATGAAAATAATACTACCTCGCAATCGTTATTGTGTGTTCAGTTGTTGCTAAAAGCAAGCTAAAACCAGATGCAAACTGAATAAACATGTTCTGCTGCTGGCTGCTACTGCTGGCTGATATGTTCAAAAACTTTCGCCTCCCCTACGGCTTTCCACAGTTACTTAACAACTCGTATCAGTGATTGATTACTGATAGGTTGTCGAAATACTGCTTAATTGACCAAACACAACATTTGATATTGATCTCACACCGCTGACACCGCTCTACCACTATGTAATCAATGTGAAATACTGGTCAAATCTGGTCATCGTCAAAAAAATGTTCTGCATATCTAGGATGTCAACAAACCAAGGTATTCGTATCCTGAATCTTTAAGCACTTGCCATAGTTGGCATTGTACGTCCTGAAACAGACGGGTAGATGGCGCTAACGTCATGCAATGACGTATCCATAAGAGACCAAGAATTTCGTGCGGTCGCGCGGACCCAAGGCACGGTAGCTCAATTGGAAGAGCAGTTGGCCCGGTTAGCCAGAAAGATGCTGGTTCGAGTCCCGCCCGTGCGCAATTTTTGGTTTCTTATTTAATCTTTTAAGAATACAAATATGACACTGTGAGTTTTTAAAAACATTCTAAGCCATTGTACGTCCTGTCTAAGCAATTACCTAAGTTGTCTTTGTAGAACTGTAGGCTAGCCAACTTCGCGATACGGATCCTGTTCTCGATTAGTTTTCAACGGTTACCCGCTTTGAACGTGATGACTCGATTGGAAAATGGAGACAACAGCCTAGTGTCACAACTAAATTGGTGGAACATTTGCAGAGGGTTTCGATATTGGTAATATTCTGCGAGCCGATTAATGCATTTTGCTTGTATCTGCCTCACATTTTCTCGACCTTATTCTAAACAAAAGAAGTGTTATGTGCTGAAGACGACGCTAAATATCTGAAATTAGATTGCATTTCAGGGGGTTGAAACTTAGCCGGTTGTTTTTTTTGTGCAGTCACAAAATATATTTGTGTCATCATGATGTTTCTCTGTATCATGATGATACAGAGAAACATCTATGTGTTTTTATCAGCCGTTGCTGATGAAGTGGCAGTAAACAGACTGTAAATAAAAGATCCAATGACAGAAACGCGTTGAAACTACGTCATTGAGTGTTGATCGCATGTTCCTGGGGGCTTCCGACATGACCTAATAGACCGACGACTAAGTAACCAGCGGTAGCTAGATAAAGTTAGGATTCATAGAATTCATAGTGAAAAGACAAAGGTTTTTGGAAATGTTTTGACCAGCTGCAAGAAAAGGGTTATTATAATAAATAACCAGACGGTAAACAGCAATCTGACCTTATGGTAAGTAATGACACGTTTGAGGTTAAATCATGTCTGACTGCAGTAGCCATTCCCCCTTTTCTTAAAAAAACAAATCAGATTTTTGAGAACAGGTCAACTGGCAGCGAATCTGATTTTTTAGTTAAGATTAATTGGATTATTGTTTGATGGGATAGTTATGATAGCAAGCAACATTATTTTTCTTTTCAAGGATGTCGGTTCACATTCTTTACCAAACAGCTGTACAGTTCTGTGCACCACCAGGGAAACCCGATATGTGACACTGCGGTATTTTCGAATGCACTTGTGTAGCAGACAATGCGCCGAAATAGCGGTTGCCCGAATTAACAAGGCCGAGAGCGTAGCCTATTTAAAAAATATCTGGGTAAAGACAACACAGTTTGGCATAACGGTTATTATCATGGTTATGATTACGTATTTTATTATAATATTTAAAAAAGTTGATATTTATGTTACTATTGCTTCTATGTACATTCTCAACCAATTTAGTAGATTGGTATCAATCTCAATAGGTCCAACCAACAGACTTTTGGAAATTTGGATTGAAGCCCTCCTCAAATGATTATTTGTCTAGATTGCAAAAAACTCCGATCCTGTCAGAAGCAAATACTTTACTAGTAAAATATTATCTAGAAAAATATCGTTTAAAACCCAATCAAGCTTCGTTTTCATCGTTCAATCAATTTTTATCAACTCCATTTTTCAATGGATCCTATATACAGCTCCACTAATTTGATTATCGGATGAGAGAGAAACGTAGTGATGAAGAGGCTACTACAATGGTGTGAACTTGTGAGGCGCGACCTTGGCCGTCATTGATCGTTGGCGCCCTTGAACCGGGGGAGAGGAACCTCGTTCAGAGGAATTCATAGGGCTACTTTTATAATAATTAAAATCCACGACAGGCTCTCTATTTTCTAGAAGTCTTAGTTTGTAAAGGATTTTAGATTACTTGCAGTTACGCTGATCTCGATCGGGCTACGACAGACACCAAACGGGACAGTTCACTCAAAAAATGCACGTTAATAAATGTGACCCCTAAAGTGCCTGCTACATCTTTTGTGAAACAGGACGATAGACATGACATTAATGCGCATCTAGAGATTTAAACCTAGCACAACTACGACCATTCTACTAAAGTGAGAAGCAAATATTAGCGAAACGCGATAGCCTTAAGGAGAGTTGCGAGTGTTGCGACTTGCGATAAAAGTAAAGCCTTAGCTAGGTCAACGCAGAAACTAAAGGTAAGTACAAAGGCAATTATAAAGGTCCATGATGAAAAAGAGCTGGTAGACTAGTTTACAAAGGCAGAATAACACTTGAGTATTACTCGTAGTATCTCCGATAAGCAGACAGCATACGTGTCTAATGACTCTCTCGGGATTTTACAAACTTCAGGAATCCCTAATCGGCCGGAAGTTAAACGGACGTGGTATTTTGGTAACTGAGGCGTTTAAAAATACGCTCACATGTACATGCAAGCATGAAAATGCACGTTAGCAACAATTACAAACACTGAAATAAGGTCGGAATTAGCATAATCCAATCAAAACACTGGCTCCTGATCACGCACAGCTCGTTTTAACATAGCGTTTCGGGTTTAAATATCTTAAACTCTTGAAAAGTTTTAAAACCATTTAATTTTAAGCCTTGTATCCATAACCCGTAGTTCGATTTTGTGATCAAAAGCGTGTAGCGTGAAGAGAATTCAATCAATGAATATTGAGTCAATATTTTATGGATGTCTATTTGGCATCTGGCACACACGTTGAAAGGCACAAAATCACGCATAGGCTTCATTTTATATTATTGCTATTTGACAGCTTATCGGGTTTTTGTAGAATTTAGATGTGAGATTTTAAAACTTTATTGCAAATGAAATAAGCAACTGTGTGACTTTTAATTGCAAGGAACAAAGTCCCGGTAATTTGGCTAACTCTTGGGGCTTGTTTTCAATTTAATGAAATGACACTACGTAGTTGTGTTCGTTTCAAAACAGTGTCATATGTATTTCCATTCATAATATCAAGTTATCATTATCGAGCTAGTTTGGGCTCTTGCCAGATGGCAATTTATGATTTGACGCAAACTGAGACTCCAGGAACCGAGCATAAATATTGGTTTATGTAAAAATCGTCTTGTTTTATGGATTTATTTACCGCAAAATCGACAATATTTTGGGTTAATGGTAACAGACGAAGTGGGCAACATACAATGCAAAGTAAACTCACTTAAGGCCTTAAAAAATTATACTAAACTAAAGTTTTCAGTCACTCGCGCTGTAAGCACCTGAATGATTTTTTCCACGATATGTTTAGTTTGTTTTGCGATAACTAAATAGAACACAAGTGGTTTAACACGTTCTAAGAGAGTGATATTTCAGTTTAACATAAGGGAATTTACTTGTAGTTTCCACGAACATAATGACGACACACCGTTTGAAACTATACGAGAGCTCACTATCCTTAAATTCCATCAGTGTAGTGGTGATATTTTTTAGGGGCTTTCGTTAGTGGGTTTATGTGGATAGGCGACCGTTTTAGTAGGAATGTAGGTATTTAATCATAGGAGGATCACATCTTACTTAAATTCTTTCATTAATTATTACACTTCTGACATTCAATAACCAGCGGAGCATGGAAAACAAACGAAATATATTGTCTTTGAACCAGAAACCTGAACTTGGCCTGATTAATCTGTTAACGACAGTGTCCGAATTTCTAAAAGCTATTTCGTCCAGTTTTCTCTCAATTCGCACTTCCTAGCCAGAGCATCATTATATTTAGCCGTCGAGCAAAAAACTATATTAATGCGACATTTACGAGATCGGGCCGGGCGCCTATGTCACTGCCAAGGGGACAATTCTAAGAGATATTAGTCTTTGCAGCAACCACTTCAAAAGTTTGGCAAACCCGCCGCACCATATGTTTTGGATGTAACATGCAAATTTTTGATAGAAAAATTTCAGAAATTATTGCTAGAGAGCGTGATGTTTTATATCGGCGCTGCATGGTTCAATGCTCTAATGCCTGGTGGGAAGTCTGATTCAATTATGGATTTCAAACACATGCAAGAAAATAGCAAATATTGGTTGGCAAAAGTAGAGTTATGACTTATGATATGTAATTAACTACAACAAAAGGGTTAATAGTCGAATTGCCAAACAGCAGTAAATATTTCAATATTAATCAGTCAGGTATCAAACGAATGCCGAGAGTCGCATAACAATGGAATTTTTATTGTGTCTCGTTTACACATACTTGACGAGTTAATTATATCTTGCTATTACCTAGCCTAGACGCAACCTCCACACAAAGTTTTATAATATCTAAATTGTCAGCAATAAAATATGTCCTAGGTGTCATAAAGAAGAAGACTACTAATACTTCTCCTTTCTTACTGACTGGCGAAACCTAGCACGTACCATCCCAAACATCTATAGCGTCACATCACATCACAAGCGAAGTTATTGCACTATAAACAAAAGTTAGCCAGTCACAAAGGCAAAACTTAAAAGACTACGGTGTTAGTCGCGAAGAAGGCATCGATCGGCGGCTCCAGCCACTCTGCCGCCAGCCACTAAATATAGCCACACGCCGGCCTGCGCCACTTTTATAATCCGCTGCAGTTTCGAAAACAACCAAACTTCCGAGAAACCTTCAACGAGAGTCATTTGTAACGAAAACCGCATCACTACGACGCCAATTTGATGATGAACACGAGATTATCTCTCCGATTCGAGCAAAAAATTTGCTTCCTTGAAATGAAAGAGCGAAATTACTTTCTGACACAAATAAACAGTAATCATACAGAATCAAAAAGTTAACCCTGGGTGGTCACTGCCAATATTAGGCATCTTAAGTTTGTTCATAAAAATACTTCAAGAACTGTGTTTTCGAGTACAAAAGTACAGTACAGTTATCAAGGAGGCATTTCAAGATTGTTCGGAGAATCACAATAAAGCACCGGGTAAGAAACGCCAATTGATTACTGTTTCATGAAAAAGATTAATAGCAATGTAAAAAATTACGAAACTTATTAATTATTCAGACTCAGAATAAAATTGAGCCATGCATGCACATGAAGCAGACGCGCTAGGATTCATTAAAGAAAGTATAATGTCAAAAACCAGAAGATGTAGTAAAATATTTCCAAACCTGCTGATGGAAATCAATATAGCTGCATATACATAAGTAAAGAGCCAAAGCGCAATGTGGGAAAGACTCATTGATCCATTTTCCAGAAAAAAACTTCTTAAGCGCTCCGAATTGCACCGTGTGGGATAACCCTTCATTGATCGATTGCCAGGAGAAAGTCCCTTAAACGCTCGGAAGGAACTAGGAAGTCTTGCACTGCGCCCACGCATGCAGTCTAAATGCAGACCTGGTGGTTGCCAGCCGAGTTCACAGACCGGTGCTGCCACAAACAACTGGATACGAGCCAAGAGACAAACCTCAGGCTAGCACAACACTCCCGGACTAGCGTATACACTGTTAATGGATTTGGAAACCACTTGATTGTTTCTTTTTGAAGTTCAACCACGTCTTTTGGCCCAGTTACTAGTCTATTGTGATGGTGCGTGCGTCGTCATCAATACACCCACTTCTTTTGTCATCGTTTGTCAATGTTACATAGCTTTAGCATTCTCTTAGTAAGAGGATCATATACTTATCTGACCCTTTCGACAAGTATTAGGTGCATTTTATTGTGTAATCGATAGACACAGCAGCTGATCATTCAAATAAGAAAGTAGCAGTCAGAAAACTGAGGCTGATATCATGGAACAAACTGACACCAGCCCGGCGTATTATGCATATCCCGTCGGTCGTTTGGTTTAAATTCGACAGTTGCCAATATTGTCTGCGCGTACGCAGTATTTAGAGCGGATATAGGTCGAGTCAGTGGGGCGCACGGCGCAGGCGTGTCAGCCAGGTGGCAACGCGCTAGTCTGCGCTATTTTAGACAACACGAACGTCTAGTTAATAGTGACGGCATTATTAATAGAGGATAATTATATTATCAAACATTCAAGAAGGTAATTTAAATGTCTGATATAACAGTTATGATCTAACTTCAAAATCTTAAAGTGCGGACAAATTTTAGAGTTCATTTTATTTCGTTATGTTTCGAGTAAAGAAAGTACATTTTAAAAGGTTCCAAGGAATACAGCAAAAATATTAACCATCTTACTATCACCTGATAATCAAAATATTTCAATTTAGAAGACAATGTTATAACACTAGACGGGGGATACGAAGGGCGCATAGCTATCTTCTTTATAAGACGAGGGCTCAGGCCGAGAGCATCTTCACAATTCATGTCTAAGTCCCATACTCTGCCACAAACGACAATTACACACAAGGCATCTAATGCTCTAATAGTTACTATTCCACCTCATCTGTAAAACCAAACTGATAATATCTATATCCAACAACTACTTTTCATTACAAAGCTGATGACGTGCAACTAGTTACCATAATAAAAGCGATTAGAGTTGAATAAGAAAAAAATTGAATAAGAAAAGCCAATAGAGTCTATATGTTATTCAAGACCTTGATTTCGCTTTCGCTCAATACTATCTGGCAATAGTTCCAACGTAACTTAAATAAGAAAAAGGTTTTATTGTCCCGTCGCGTGGCTAGGTTTACAATGCCAATCACTCAGGCCGTTACAGGCAACTGTTACTGCGGGTAGTACAATCTGATGGTTTATGGCTGCAGCCTATGTCAAATATTTATTCACATAAAAGTTTTATAGAACAAGTAAGCTAGCATGTTTCATCTAGATTAAAACACTTTACGGATATATTTCGCGCGAAATGACTAGTATTCGGGTAAACTTAAGAACTAAATGTGTTTCATCTCTCTTGAGACTGAAAAGTGATAAAATTACGGGATTGTTTAAAAAATAAAAATAATTTTCTTGATCAAAAAACAAAACATTGGATTCTTCCATACCTATCCCAGCGAGTGTATGTTTGTATGTTTTTAATCTCTAGTATAAAGTACTAAACAGTTTAAAAACCAGAGCCATATAATAGCACTGTAAAACCGTGAATTATGTATATCCATACTATATATATATCCATCCATTATATGCGGATAAGCGGATATCCATCCGCACCGCAGGGACATAAACTGCTTAAAACTACTCTGATATCACTACTAAAAACATTCAACTTCTAAAACTGTGTTATTCCAACATTTCTCAAGGGGATTTGACAATCATAAATATATAAGTTTGACGCAATATCCGGGGAAGACACGCATTTCCACTAAGCCATAACCATTAAATTGATATCAGCATCAACTGACCCGAAAGCAAAAGCGGGAGGAGTATAAACTAATAACTTTACGACTGTACTAGATCAAGCAACAGTTAAATGTCAGATGGGAATGATAAACAGAAACGGGACCATTCTGAATGTCGTAGAATAGTTCAAGTTTTGAAATACTGTGCACAGTTTGGGGATAGTTGACGAAGGCTTGACAAGATGCCAGAACACGATTAGATTAACCAGCAATGACGTCACGACAACTTACAAGCATCAACAAAGAACACAGAGGATTCCACTGACAATAGCTTTGATTTACGAAGAATAGGAAAGACGTAAAATTTTATACGAGAAACATAAGTTTCGACACAAACAGATCGATGATCAGACGTAAGTGTAACCGTGGGTGGTATAAGTACGGCTTAAATAGACGCTTGAAATTATTAGCTTACTAAACTCTCGCGTAATCATGATCACAAAAATGAAAACAAAAACGTGAGACATGATGCTGCTAGTATGGATTTTATTTAGTAAATAACTTAAAAATATAACGAAGCCTGTGTGATACCAGAAATAAAGTTTTAACGAGACGCGACACTTGCGCAAAATGAGTGACAAGACAAAGATTCTCAGTAAATTTAGCACTGCTCAATACTCTTCACTTTTTCGGGAAACCCTCGGTGGGTGAAATGAATTTATTTTTACAATATGTTCCAAATGTAGCCGCAAATAAAAATACAAAGCGGACAGTAAATCTCCCACGTTGAATTTGATTGAAGTTGTCGCCAAAAGACAACGACTTTGTTCTTCACGAAATACGTCAGCGCTTTTCCTTGGTAGTTCTACTGAACTTACACAATACTTTGTGTGTCATCTTTGGCACATCTGATGAACCTTATTGTAATCTTTGTATTTAATTTCTGGCTCTGAGGCACAGAAGCTGGTCAGGTAAGAAGTTAACGTAAGCAAGTCGTTATCAAAAACAAAATATAACAAGTGGTCCAAAACGCACCCTGAGCAGTTCCGGCGTTCTCGTACTTTGACTTCAGCTTGGCTGCCGTTGCTCTGGCATCAGACCTCACGGTATCTGTTGCTGTTGATTGTGTTGTGGTTGTGGTGCTTGTTCTGAACGAGAGCGTCGTGGAGAAGGTTGAAGAAAACGAGGAACCAAGGCCCAGGCCGAGGGTGGTGCGGTACCGGCGGCGATACATGACTTCAGAAACAGTTCACACGTCCGTACGCGAGGGATGACGGGACACGACTGAAGAAAAGCTGCGTACGCGCAGCCCCAACCCGGAAAAGCGGCCGCGATTTATTATAGCACGCGAAAGCTGCTAGACGAACACGCTTGCGAATTTCGACTATCAAAAGTTCAGTGATTTATATTTCGGGGGATTGAACGCAATGGCCGAATCGCCGATTTATTTTTGGTTAGCGTTTTATGCAGACTGAAGTGATCGATTGCAATATTCAATCCAATACATCAACTTGTAACAAACTTGTTATGAGATCAAGAGAAACGATAATGTACTTTGTAGAAGTTGGGTTTACAAACAAAAAGTTTCCTGAGTGAATGATTTATTAACCACTTCATACAACACCAAGTAAAATAAGGAAAATTACTGTAATAGATGTAGTGGTTGTTGTAAATGATTTTAAATTTGAAGGAATAATTTGCATACTTCACACTCATTCAGCACTCTCCTTGTTCGTTCACTATTGTGTGACATATTAGCACATCTGAACTTCATTGTATTCTTTGTAATTAATTTCTGCCTTTGCTACCAAACCAGAATCTGTTCATTGCGCATTAGAAGTTGAGGTAAGTACGAGTATATCGTAATAAAATATTTTAATGTCAGAGGTAGGATATACTTATAGAGGTAGGAATAAGCAAGATTCATGGAGAATTGGAGACTTGCACTGTTTTAATGACTGCTAGACTCTCCACAAGTATCTTTCAATATCCTTACCTATTTGTAAAGATAACATTCAATGATGATGATAACAAATAATAAGTTTATTTAATGACTATCATTATTGAATCAAGTAACAGGAAAAGTTGTTGCTTCAATTTCAGAAAAAAAATACAATTAATGGAAGGGCATGTAAAAGGATTTTTGTCCTTGTACATGTCTTCATAAATTGTACCCAGCCCCTTACACCAAGAAAGATATTTGATTTAGGGTGGATTTTTCCATTTTCAGATAAAAAATAACTCACTGATAAAATATTAAGTGCCCTTTTAAAAAATATTTTATATTAAAGTTTACTACTCATTACTTAAAACACAATTTACACATATTTTTTGTGGTGATATACTTCATTTTGATACCCAACGTTTTGAACATCTAACATACTTACAGCATTGGTCACGGTTGGGGGTAGACAAAAAAATAGATTTCTAAACCATTAAATACATTAGATAAATCTCTGCTTACAATATTTGTGAATTGTGTTATTTTAAATGACAGTTTATATGAGTATCTGCATAACATTATTTTAGAAAAAAAATTGCCCTTAGTAATTTAAAGAATATGAATATACTTATTATTGTGACACTCCCCTGAGTTAAATTGTTCTTTTAAAATAAGATGTAGCTCTTTACTGTGTACTACCCGCTACTTGAAGATGTGTAAGAAATTAAATCAACTAGAAATAATAAATAAGTTACTGGTTGAAACAACATATACACTGATTGAAACAACAAAATCTGTGCAAATCATTACACTATTTCTACTTTTTATAAACATTTAAATATGACGTGAAAAATAAGTCAGGTTTGGTTAAGTTTCATGATTTTCGGTAGGCTGATGTATACAATCCAGACAGTCAATAGATAAAATGAGCAGTTCTGTACAGTGTGGAGGAGTCATGACGCGTGACAGCTGTCATGTTACCTTAATAATTATAGAAGCAAACACTCAGCCCAAGGTTACTTAACTGATAAACATGTTACACAGCACTATCAGTTCAGAAAACATCACAAAAAGTTATTATGATGAAATTTTCCTCATGTTTTTGTCAAATTAGCAATTAGCCTTCCTTTTGCTTGATACACCGAGTTTTTGGTATTAAAATGTAAAATCATATTTGTTCTTGGCTCATTGTTATTCAATCACAAGATGCATGCTTTCTTATAACACAGTTAAGTAAGTTATGTAAATAAACTCTTGTTTTTACACAATTTCAGGCAATTACATCATCACAATAATTTTTAGTTAAATTAGCTTGATAATAATTGAGGGGTCATTTATTGGAACCATTTTAAGACTAAAATACTGAGAATTTATTAATTTATAATGTAAATATTTACCCTGTAGAGGACTTAACAATAACCATGTAGATACTTCAAGACATAATACATCTGATTTCTTTTTATTTACTGACCCAATGATAATTTGAAACATATGGTAACTTTCAAGACTGTACACCTAGTTTTAAAGTGAAGTTTCTTGGGGTTGTTTTCTGGATGCTTCATTGTTCAAGTTATTGTATCTTTTACAAGTGTTCTTGTAAGATGAAGCTATTATATGTTCCTATTGATCTTATAGATTTGTTTCCAGTAGGGTTTTAATTGGAATAGTAACTAACTAGAGTAGGACTCACCGTTAATGGACCAGATATGTGAGGGCAAGGAGTGGGCTGCGTAGACCCGGCCCAGCGCGAGCGAGGTGCCAGGCACGGGGCCCGCTTCCTCGTTGGAGCTGGAGTCTGTGTCGGGGCTCGCCGCCGCCGATGCCTCGTAGCTCTGCGAATTCGGCGGGATCGCGATCGCCTCGTGCGACGCGTGCAGGTCCGGCACCGAAGACAGCGACCGCGCGCGCTGGCGATCACTCGACACCTGGATCCCCGGAATCGCACGCAACAAACTGAAACCCGCACCACCGGACACCACCTCCGAACTAGAACTCGTCGAAAATGTCCTCGTGCGCGGACTCTGCCCCCCGTTCGCGGTGCTCGGCTTAGCGCCCATAGCGACTTTTACGTTACGCAAAAATCACACCCGTCGTACAAGTATCACGAACACGGCAGCGGCGCGGCACTCGCTGCGGCAGGAGGCATGGTACGCGCCCCGGCTGCTCTCGTCACGAGGAAAACAACACCACAGCCAAACAATAAACACATAAATGTCTTTGTACCGAAATTGTAAACAGCGCTTGCATGTGCCTTCCTGCAAATTTTTGACAGCTCTCCCCTCCCTCTTGCATGAAGAAGTGAGCAAGCACAGATTAGTAAGAGTATGGAGCAAGCAATACGGTAAATATTTTGACAGATCCGTGCAGAGACATACTCTTACTAATCTGTGCCGTGCAGTTTGCGCAAGTTTTTGCGTTCGGAAACGCGTACCTACTGGATAAAAACTTGCAAGCTTGCAATGCAATATTGGAAAGTTCAATTGAGAAGTGCAGTGTGCAGTGCAGGCTGCAGCATGCATTGCATCGGTTGCATGCATGCACTCTACAGTACAGTTACCAACCACCATCCTCCACGCAACCGAACACATAACACAAAACAACTTGGGGCCAGTGAGCTGTTACTACTAAAGAGACGCTATGCCAAGCAAAAAATGTGCGCATTTTTTGGACGTGAACTGTCAACAGACTGACGTATTCCATATATTTTGAATTTTGAATATGAAACCGCAGAAGTGACACAGACTTTGTGCCTACTTAACTTAATTGTATTGAATGAATATTATTTTATCAAAACGTTTTAATCGTTACTTACTTTAATCAATAGTTATTTAAAAGAGCTTAATAAATAATAGTTTAGTAAATAAAAATCTGTAGGTCAAAAACTCAAATGATAATTACTATTTTTTTATCATGATTTTTATCATTTTAATTTTTCATACGAGATAATTCTAGAAAAATACAACTACCAATGCAAAACACCTTAAAAGAAATATCACAACATCGCATTGTCTAACCTCTATTTATTACCTACCTACTTTTCCATTCTGTGCGTGTCACTTTTATAATCTTTGATTTTCGAATAAAATGGCGGCAATTTCATACAAAACATTTAAACATTTTGAAAAATATTTATGTTGGTTTAAGTTGACATTTTAATTTCCTACCGATGGTAAGTAACGCCAGTATCGTTTTGATTCCTGTTGGTTTTATTTTTGCATGTTTTAAAAACGCAAGACGGCATTTTGACAAATTAATTGACCAAATGTCACATTGGTTAACGCTACGAGCGGGAGTGAGTGACTGTGATACCGCGCATGCGTTGATGGTCTGTGACCATCAACTCATCGCGCACGAGGTTCTTTTGGGATGTCATTTCCATACCTAGTAATAGTAGTTCAATGCTTGGGGCACATTTCCGTAACCCGGTTGTCGTAAAAACTATCAAAACATTATTAGGGAAAATAAGTCTGATTCAATTAACAATATTTTTGTTTAAGTAAAACCTTCACCTCTCGATTAACGTTTATATTTTTAGCAATATTACGTTTATATTTATAGCAGTAGTAACGACGATTCGTTCGTTATTAACGACGACTCGTAAACGAACGATATGTATGTATACATACAGATACAGATACAGAGCGTCTGGTAATCTGGCCCTGTTTAATAAACATTACAAATACGCTATACAAATGAGCTGCGTGCGTGTGACAGTCAAAAGAGTAGCTAACAAGTCGGGCATCAGAAAGTTTATCAAAAACTCCCATTTACATGTTTAAAAAACACTTGAAACTCAAAAACTAACATAAAAATTCCTGTCATCATTATTTAAATACCTTTTTAATCGATTATGAAACTCAGCATACGTGTTTGAAAGCTTGCTTATTAGACTATACATTACATCAATACAACATAAAATACATACGTCGAATTGAAACTTTATTATCGACTTCAATTCGACGTGTATGTACGTGATATCGATAGAATAGGCAAAAAAATTAAGTATGTTGATCTATAAAGGCTTCCCAACAAGTACACAATTTCGTAAGTGTATGTATGTTTGTATATTTGTATGTTTGTCTTAGTATTGCTCGAAAACGAGAAGTCATAGAGAGATGATTTTTAGTTAAATTTGCTATAGTTCAACTTAGGGTACAGGGAGGTACGGGTACATTGTGAATTATTTCTGAGCTTAAAAAATGTAACAGGTCTTGAAAAAGTTTAATTTTGTTTTTTATTTAATTCGTCAAGTATGTGTAAACGAGACACAATAAAAATTCCATTGTTATGCGGTGCCCGGCTGTCGTTTGATACCTGACTGATTAAGGAATTAGCATTTTATTAATTTAATGAGTGAAGACGAAATTTTCAAAAAATATTTAAAGTGTGGGTTATCTCGAAAATAGTGAGACGTTTACTTGAAAAAAAATTGGCATAAAATAGGCCGTAACGTGACCTTTTTGCAGTTACAGGATTATCCTTCACTTTTGGGACACCCTGTATATTAAGCAAGAACAGGGGCTTTCATCACAAAAACTTACGACCCCTAGCCTACCCAGTGTACAAATTTTCATATTTTCTGAACGAAGCCGGTATGTCAAAAACCCGCTTGTCTTGCTTGATGCTTGTCTTGTCATTTCATTCGATGTATGAAACGTCATCTTTTAAGATATGATATTTCCTCCAAAAAATCAAATGTAATTTCCGCAATTTTCATGAGTTTTCCGGAGAATTATTTATATCGATTTGAATTGAATTTTAGCATTGACTAGTATAAACTATTCGCTTTTAATCATCGTGGAACAATGAATAATCCAAATATGAATTCGGCAACTGTGAGTATATTTTTCATAATAAGTACTCTATCAGGAAACTCAAAACGAAACAGCCTGGAATATATTCTGCCGTAATATATGCACTCGCAAACGCGTGTTTTATCAGTGTGGTATTTTTGTGGTTGATTGTATTGAAACTCATTGTAAAAACCAATCACAACCAACAAACATATTTGGTGCAATCACTGTTTCAAGTTGTGAATGGTTGTGAATATAGTAGTTGAATATCATCCATCACAACACAAGCGATGTACCATTTTTAGGTATTTGTTAAGCTTAGTTTTTAGTATTTACTGTAGAAAGCCTGTCTTTGATGATATATTAAACAGGATGAGAGGACCTAAGTAGAAGTAAAATTAAATATGCTTATTTTAGTAAAAAAATCATTCATATAAAAGCAACTATTAAGCACTAAATAAATACCAATATCAGTTATCTACATAAGATATGTTTTAAAAGCTAAATGCTTGCTTAATGCCACCTATGAATTATAGTGTTTAATTATTATTATAATGCTTTGCTTGATCATTTAATTAAACTTGGTAATCACTGCATATTTCACATTTTGTGTGAAATATTATAGTTCCTTTGTTATTATTTAACAAATTTTGTATAACTTTCCATTTTGTAACGTTTGATTGAGTTATTTGCTTTAAGTTAGTAGTATATATAGTAACTTGATTTACTCTTAAAAGATGAAATATGAAACCAAAAATTGCGCACGGGCGGGACTCGAACCAGCAACCTTTTGGCTAACCGGGCCAACTGCTCTTCCAATTGAGCTACCGTGCTGTCGGTCCGACCGCGCGAAATTCTTGGTCTCATTGATACGTCATTGCGTGACGTTAGCGCCATCTACCCGTCTGTTTATGCAACAGCGGGCCAAGTAGTTATTCTTTACAGAATAAATTCAACTTGGAAATGATAACGCTTCGCTACTCAATGGTTTTACAATATTTTTAACACTCACAGTGTCATATTTTATTCTTAAAAGATGAAATATGAAACCAAAAATTGCGCACGGGCGGGACTCGAACCAGCAACCTTTTGGCTAATTGGAAGAGCAGTTGGCCCGGTTAGCCAAAAGGTTGCTGGTTCGAGTCCCGCCCGTGCGCAATTTTTGGTTTCATATTTCATCTTTTAAGAATAAAATATGACACTGTGAGTGTTAAAAATATTGTAAAACTTGATTTACGTTTTTTCTTTATAGCCCAATGAAGTAATTTGTATGCTCATTAAATTAGTAAAGTAATCCATTTACGTCAATTAGAGCATCACTCATGTTTCTTCTTTATTTAAGATACCACTGAAACAAAGCAGTTCTAATCTAATATTTTTTGATGGTTATGAAATGTTAAATGTGCTAGCAAATTATGAGAAACTAGTTGAATAGTCATCAAAATATTCTGCTTAGAAATTATTAGTGGCATATCTATGTTGTGTTTGCAAAGCACACTCATGCATTTTGTTTGAAGTCATTCAATACCCAGTCTTTCAATAAGTTTTAATAAGAAACCAAAAACTTGCGCAACACACTAGGCTCTGCCTGGGATTTAATAAATACCTCATTACATGTGATGACTTATTCACATAAAAATAACAAGTGTACCACAAGTATTGAAAATCCAGTCTATTTTCACAAATTAATAATAGACCACTCAAATGATCTCGCCTTAACTTTAGCTAGCTTTGATCATAAGATTTGTCCACAAGTGCTAAATTGCACTAAATTTCAGACATGACTAGCATTAACTCTGCTCAGAATGTTTTCCTAAAAAACACCCAGATTTACATATAAAATTTTTGTTGATTTTTCTGCTGACATTTTAACAACCTTTGACAGACCCATTAGTGTGATACAAAAATCCATATTGCATTACATTCATCCATACCATTAGACCTATACCTAGTGATTTAGCATTCATAAATAAATTAAATAAACCCCCCTTAATTCTTCTCCTGAAAACTATACAAACTCTGTCTTTGATAAACACAGGTATTTTAATAAGCCTATTTGTTTTTGTTGTTCCATTCATCGTATTTCCTTGGCATAGTCCTAGCGTATGACGTTGTTGCTTTGCACGGCTTTGGCTGACGTAGTTACTACGCTACTTACAGCCGGGTGTGCCGCAGGTGCCGTTGCTGGACGACGACACCCTCGCCTTCGGGGAAGAGGATAACGCCAACAAACAGTTTGTGTGAGTACACCATTTTATACATGAAAGATAAGATTGCCTAATCTTTCTGTGCATTGGTTTTTCCTATATATGCTAAAAAGAGGTCTCTATTTATCAACTACCATGGAACGCAGCTACCCTCGTATTTATTATGATAGATCTCAAAGTTATTCTATGTAAAAACGTTGAGTTCGTGATGTAGAGGAGACTCACCCATTTATAGTCATATCAGTCAACCTTTTTATTTGTGTGGTCCATTAAGAAAGAAAGAAAAGCTTATATTGATTAAGGACATCACAAACACACACATACACAAACAGACAAACGCTCACAAAGGTCTTCAAATAAAAAACATTACTGTCTAGCCTTTCTAATAAAGCCAAATGAACAGGTTAAATAGTTAAGGTAAATATGACAGAAAAATAACAATTAGCTTCTGTAGCACCTTTCTTCCGCAGTCCATTTTGCCTCTTATTAAACTCTTCCACATGTCTTTACAAGATCGAATCAGAAATGAGGAGATACGTAGACGAACTAAGGTAACGAACATAGCGCTAAAAATCAGTAAGCACAAGTGGCTAGGGGCAGGGCAGGGCATATAGCGCGAAGTACTGATAGCAGTTGGGGTACAAAAGTTCTAGATCGAAGACCCTTTGACCAAAGACGCAGTGTAGAATGTCCACCGACAAAATGGACAGTTGATTCAATTCGATTTCTTTATTTACTTTACATAGAAACACGGTACATTTACAATAAATAGTTCGACATGTCTCGCCACAACATTACATTAGTGTCATAACGACCTTGTAAAGATCGCAGACTTGTAAAGATTCATGACAGGTTTGTCGCTATGCAAAACCGTGGGGGAGGCCTATCATCAGTGGACGTCCTTTGGCTGATGATAATGATAATTCTGCCGCCGCTGTTTCCAGGCACCCGTACATAGTGTTCTTCCACCTGGTGTTCCGGTGCTCGGCGGTGGTGGTGTACATGCTGTGCGGCTGGTTCTCCGACTCCTTCATCGCCAGCTTCGTGCTCGTCGTGCTGCTGCTGTCCGCTGACTTCTGGACCGTCAAGAACATTACAGGTGATCAATAAATTAATTTTAAATATTTATTTTTATATAGCCTTATTTCAAAAGAAATGTGTTAATTATCGACGTTTCTTTTAGTATCTTCTGTGTGCCTTCTAGCAAAGGTCTTTCCCAAATTTCTCCACTCTTCTGTATCTTTAGTAAGTCTAATCCAGACTCTTCCGGCTGTTCTGACTATCTCATCTTCTGAATCTCATCTCATCACCTCCTGAACTGCCTACCTCTGCTTCACTTGTAGCCTTTTAGGTACCAAAGGTGATCAATTAAATTCATGAATTCATTTAGTATTTGTTCGGTTCCACTTAACCTCGGTGGATAAATATATATATTTATATGCTATCTAGTTTTCCAAATAACTTGTGCACCAAAGGTAAGGTAAACGGAGAATGCTTTTAGCATTAAGTCCACCTTTGTACACCTTGATTTGTGCAATAAAGTCTTTAAATAAAAAAAATGTACGCGCCGTAACCAGTCCCCGCAGGGCTAGATGTGCATAAAAAAAAGAAGACAATAGAATAGAAGTTCATTATCACAACGCACTAGATCTCTTTCTGCAGGATTTTTTACTTTTTTCATACCGGGATTTTCCAGAGAACACGATAGCTGTATCATCTGCATAAGAAAATACAGTACCAACGGTATTCTGGGTACTTACTACAGTAATAGAAGTTTCATTCTCATTATTTTGTAAAGAAAGCTTGACAAAAACTTAAACCATTTTATAAATTTTACAGGGCGACTGCTGGTGGGTCTCCGTTGGTGGAACTACGTCGATGACGCCGGCAAGTCGCACTGGGTGTTCGAATCTAAACAGGTAAAAAACACACTGCCTATTTACAAGTTAGAAGAATGGAATAGAATAGAAGAATAGTAATACAAATATTTATTAACAACAACAAGATTTTTGTTACAAAGTGTAAGAAAGGGCTTAACCCCCCATTCATTCGATCATTTTTCCCGAAGTAGAATTGGTCGTTAAAAGTATATTCAATTCAATTCAATTAATTTATTTATTTCGACCAACAAAGGATCAATTTGTTAGTTACATAAGAGACTTAGCCTAATGTTAGTATTCAAACACATAGTGACACACAATAAAAATACATTTTTTGATAGCACAACAGGTCAGACTGCCACCACGTGAACCATGCTGCAGTGGTTCAAGTAGTGACAATCTAACCTGTCGGCGAATGCTTTTAGGACACTGCTAGAGCTAGCCCGTACCCTGCGCACTAAGGATGTACACCGCTTTCGCATGACTGTGTAAAAACAGTCCACCCTAGCGTCAGCAAACATTCCAGAGGCACTGCAGTAGCGAGGCAACCCCATCAGCACCCTAAAAGCATTATTGTACTGCACCCGTAGGGCCCTGTATTGTTTTTGCGCGTAAGAAAGCCATATGATACGACCATACAAAAAGGCTCCTTATGTATAATTCTTATTTGTACGTTACAGAGCCGAGTGAACGCGAACGAGAGCCGTCTGTTCTGGATGGGGCTGGTGCTGTGTCCGCTGGTCTGGTCGGCTTTCTTCCTCATTTGTCTATTCAGCCTCAAGTTCGAGTGGATGGTGAGAAAAAAAAATTAATTGTTTTAATTATTTTAATTTGGCGCAACTGATGTTAGGAAGGCAAAGGGAAGCGCTTCTTACCGACCGGGTGTTATGGCCGGGGACCAAGGTCCGATGTTCACCGTCTTGGTTTATTCATATGTAGTTATGTCCGATCTAAATCTTTAATATCGCGGTTCAGTCTCCATACATCGACTAACAGCGCCATCTAGTCGTGTCGAGCCGAGTCAGCGTATTAAGATGATATGTAGTGACAGCGGTTGATCATAGAAGTCGCTACAAACTTTTGTTTAATTTGTTCAGAGTAGGCATGAAAACTTGCTACTAGATTCATAAGTCATTCGTGACGGGTGACGGTCGTAGCGTAGCGTGCCAGGGAGGGAGGTATAATACTTATCAATGAGCTTGTAGGTACTATTTATGAGCTGCACGTAGATATTTTATTATTTTAACCATAAAAAACTGTGCCTTGTTCCTTACCTCTGAGTGAAGTGACAAAGGCAAGGCAATATTTTATTGTAAAAACAATACCAACCTAGCATCTGCCTATTATGCTCTGTATCCCTTGGTCCTTTCGCTATAATATAGCCTCCTGACTGAGCTTCCAGGAGGCAATAAAAATCCTTTTTTTTGGCATTTGTTTAGTTTACCATGAGGTACCCAGTTAATTGATATTTTCAATGTCTGTTTCAAATACCTCATAATAACCTAACTTGTTAATTGGATCCCGAATCAAAACACCTCTTCACCTTTTTTCAGTTGCTGGTCCTCATCGCGCTGACGCTCACGGGGGCGAACCTCTACGGCTACATAAAATGCAAGTTCGGCGCGAAGGAGAACCTCAAATCGGCCACCACTGACTTCGTCAAGAGCAAGCTGTTCCAGAGCGCGTCTACATTCATGTTCACGCCGACGCCACCAACCACGGCGAACACGGGGGTTATATAATCTGGTTAAGGGTTAATTAATAAGTCTTCATTAATACAGGGTGTAACAAAAGTCTTAACGAAGCTTTAAACCTCGCATCCGGTACAAAAATAAGCGTTGGGAAACTACTTTTATATAAATTAATAATGTATACGCCGCAATAATATGAATATTATAATAATTTAACATTGTATGGATGCCGCAATGTATACGCGCACGGAGCGCTTAGGCGTAGTAGCGAAGCGCACGTACACAAGAACCCGCTTAGTTGTGTGCGTGCGCCCGCGCCACACCGCGCGATAAATTGCGTAGTTCACCGTTTATGATCTGTTTACGAAAAAAATACTGAAAATTTTTAACATGTTTCTTAGAGAAAAGCATTTGTTAGTTAGTACTAATAGAAGATTTTTATATAAATAGTTCCGATTTTTTTTCTTATTTTGACTGTCAATGTCTCATTCCCCAGGCGTCATTTCCCAGGTATGTCTTCGAGAAAAATGATCGGATAAATGGGGGAGTACGTGGTTTTCGGCTTCGTAAAGCCTTTTGTTACATCCTGTATAATCGCCACCATAAAGGTAGACCTCCGAGCAATACGTCCTTTGCAAGCGGCTATCTGCAACGCCACGCGGAGCCGCGCGGCTTTTACGGAGCTATGGGAATGCATGGAACCCATTCCGAGCAATGCGTCACGGCGGCTCGTTCCATCTACAAGGTGTGTCAAAACAACGAGTAAAGAATGGAGGGAGTTACTGAGAATCAGTAACTGAACAACTTTATCCTAGAAACATGGGTCGAAATATGCCAAAAAAAATTGACTCTCCATAGAAATCAGACACATGACGTCACATGACCGATTAAGACCGTCAAATTATTTTTGGCGTTATTCGACCTGTTTCTAAGAGAAAGATTTTCAGTTACTGATTCTGAGTAGGTCCCTTCATTCATTACTCGTTTTGAAACACCTTTTATACACTCCCATAGTTCCATCATGCCCGCGACTGTGGGGAGAGTTACTCAGGTCGCATTGCTTGGAAGTTGACCTTAATATAGTGTCTTGAAGTGAAAAAAATGTGAAACAAATGAAAAATGTTGATGTGTACTCCGATAAAGGGTAAGTGGTAAAACAATGTTTAGTAAAAAATGGAAGGGGTTATTGGTAACTTGACTAAGGTAAACGTAAAGCTGAAAAAATTGAGAATAGAATTACTTGTAATCCAATGTATTATTTTAAGAAAATCTCTAAACGAAACATTTGATCATCTTTGAAACATAGATTTCGATTTTCAAAGCAATATTTTATCGAGTGGGGAAGTAAAACCAACGTTGGCTTAGCGACTATGTAACTTGGATGCACTAATACACACTTTTGAGTATTTTTTTCACTGAACTTCGTTACATACTGTCATTAATGAGAAAATTAGCTTTACCTTATCCTTGCTGAAGTCAAATTATCAACAACCTTGTATAATTTATAGATGATATAGTGTTTTATATAAATAAGCAAATTTTATTATTTTTCCCTATAGTTTGGAGCCGATTTTTATGTAAATACATATAGGCGACAAACAAATTATTTTAATACAACACCCAAAAAGAAAATACAGGGTTAGCACAAATGCACGAAACCTTTAGATCCTTTAGGTTGATTGAAAATAAAAAAGGTAATATCACTTAAAATTTAAATTAATATTCAAAGTCTGTGTGGTCAAGTAAGAACGAACGGCTGTAGATTTTTCATTCTCAATTTGCTTCAGATTACAGGTGTGGAAGAGAATGATTAAAATGATTATTAATTTAGTCTTTGTAAGATACTTGTAATTAAGAATTAATGTTAGTACTTTATCATTTTTATGTCAATATCATGTTCTACATTCCTGCTGTAAGATTATGTAAGCTTAGTAATTAACATTTTCGTTTTATTACTATTATTGTGATATTAGTTATTCACATGCATATTAATTATCATGCATAAATTAATGCATATATCGCAAAACTGCATGTATGTTATTTATGTTTAGTTTTTTACGTTTATCGTAATTTTGTCCGATTCAGAATTTATTTGATGTATTTAAATAGTGTAAATTATTTTTTTTGAGTATATTACATTTAAATTTATGCAATTTATGTAAGCGCCATATAAGTTATTGATATTACCTAATTTCAATGAGGTAAGTAAGCATATGATCATTTATTCTTTTTATTTTGGAAACGAAACTGCCGTTACTAAATAATAATTTACCATAACTTTTTTTTGTCATCTGATGTTATTATTATAATTACTACCCTGGCTATTTTGAAGTTTCTAACTATAACAATGTATAAACATGATATCATAGATGGAAAACCTTATTTGTTAAGATTGTAAATAAGTATCGTTTCTACTGGTTTCAATTGAGTATTTGGATTAAAACAAATGGATATTACAAGTATTTTATTTTAATTTTAAAATAATTAACAGGTAGAGATAGAGAATGATTTTATGACTTTCTTTACATAAGGGGCCGTCCATTAATCACGTGAGGCTCGAAAGGGGGGGGAGGGGGTACGGAAAACATCACGCAACATCACGAGGGGGGAGGGGGGGGGTTTCATTTGACATCACGTGTATTAATTTTATGTATTTTTTGGCAAAAAGCGCTATTACTGAACCGACATTTTGAACGGCGCGAAAATTTGAACGATTTGTAGTATACTGTCCACGAAACGCCCACGCGTATCCTCACGCTACGAGGGAGAGAGGTTCTCTGCGTAGTGCGCGAGGATGATGATGCCGAGTGGCTTGACGAAACCGAAGTTAATATGTCACAAACCTCTTTGCCAATAACAACTGCCAGTGAAGAAGAAGCTTTACCAGTTGTAACCTTAAATGAAAGTCTTGCAACTCCGTGGGACAAAGACAACATTAATTAATTAATTATTTATTAATTTTATTGCAAATACATATAAATGTTTTTCGATTCAAAACGCCATTTGTTAAATATTTTTTTTCCAGTCAAAAATAGCCTTTCCATAGACTTCCAAAAAAATACACGTGATCCAGGGGGAGGGGGGGGGGGGAGTGGTCCCAAACCTCACCAAATATCATCAGGGGGGAGGGGGGGGGTCAAAAAATGAGAAAAACGACCTCACGTGATTAATGGACGGCCCCTAAATATTATTCTTGAGCAAATTCTTTATCCTGATTCTTTCCTGAACATTTAAGAAGACTCAAACCTATGAAATAAATTTTAGTAATTACAAAATAACAACTTTTGATGATGAAAGATAGTATAATAATAAATAATAATATATATTTTTTGTTACTGTATCTTAGCTTAGCTTTACAAAAATTGTTTTGGTAAATACATAATCCACGATATTTATAATGTTGGTTAACTAACTTTTGTTCTAAAGAAATAAATAAAAACTGCAAAACGCTTTCTATTTTTGCGATTTTGAATGTCTCAAAAATATGCTCCAGGTGAGGCTCGAACTCACAACCCCGGCATTACTCACACGTGAACTGTCTTATAAGTACCGTGCGCTAACCAATTGCGCCACTGGAGCTCTGAGTAGCGAGGCCGAAAATATCCGAATAGTTCCACTACACTACCGAAGTCAATTGACGTTCTTTTTTTAGATAACAAACGTCAAAATCTTAAGTTAATTTTCCACGAATATTTCACTTTAATTATTCGAACTCTCGCTACGAGTTTCAATAACCTCTCCAACTGTTTAATTTCTGTAAAGAAAGTTAATAAAAGTAGTTGACAGAAGAGGACATAGGTACATACCAAAAAATATAAACAAAATGGAAACGTCACCTGATTGATGTGCTATGTTGTGATTCCAGTTTTTTCTCATAACAACCGTGTTAGTCAGTGTACAAGTGGTTATTACGTGTATATTGTTGTGCCATTGCGAGAGGATTCGTTTCTAATGTGACCTCAAAATGAATTGGTTCGACACGTCAGGTCTGACGAGTTTGGCGAAGACAGCCTTGAAGGAGGCCCAGAAAACGATTGACAAGGCTCTGGACATCCAGGATGAGAGTGGAGAAGAGGCGGAGGATGAGCCTGTTGCTCAGAGTTCCACAAAATCATCTCCTAGTAAGAGTGGAACCCCTCAAAAAGACACAGATTTCTTCTCTTCTTGGGGTCTTACAGTAAGTGCAGAAAGTGCTAAAGATGACCCTATTAATCAGCAGCCAGTGGTCACGGAGAGTCCATCCAAATCCTCCTCGCAAAGCCTGTGGGGATCATTTGCAGGTTCATTCTTTGAACAACCTAAAAGTGAGAATGATTCCACCATAGTTCAACCACCTAAAGCTAAGTCTATGAATGTCATTTCTGATGTGAAATATGGTAGCCAGGAAGATTTATTCTCTAAAAGCCAACTTGTTATGTCAGATGGTGCAGAGGGGTTAGAATTTAAGATTGCTAAAACATGTAAAGATGACTTTACCAAAGTTGATGACAGACGGGGGTCAACTCGCTCAAACAGATTGTCACTTGTGTCAAGCAGAAATAGTTCTGATTCTGTAGAAGTGTTATCACACAGTTTGAAAACTACTCCTGATTCTGAAGTTGCATCCGGACAGTCTATGTCACATAGCAGTAGCGTTGGCCTAAAACTTAACTCTGATTCTGTAGAAATATTACCTGACAGTTTGGTCAGTCCAAGTTCTATTGAGTGCCTTGGCTTTGACAGTTATTCTAGTGATAAAAATAGTAGTTCTACATCGTCACATCTTTCCCCTGGTGATGTAAGTGATAAAAAGTCAACTCCAGTGGGAGACAGGACAGAGAGGGCAGAAACAGCTGACAGTGTAAGCTTAGTGGCAGATGATGATGAGGACACTATGTCTTACAACTCCATTTCGGAATGTACTGCTCCCACAGTTTTGGACACAGATGACAAAGCTTGTAGTCCTTTTCCAAAAATACTGAGAAGTGAAAGTAGAAAGATTGTGGAGAAGGACTTTATTAATTTAGAGCAGCCAGTGTTGCCACAGCGCATGCAGATTAGTGAAAATTCCTCAAATGATGGGTCATGGTCTGATAGAACATTGAATGCTGACAATGACAGTATTAATTTGGAGAATACAGTAGAAGAGCCAAAGAAAGAAGTAGAGCAGGAAGATTTGATAGAGAAACTCAGTGATTCCTCATCATTTTACAATGTTAATGTATCTGGTGATATGTTGAGGTCTGAAAGTTCTGCTTTTGTCAATGTTGAGAAACAACAGTGTAGTGCAGAGGGTGAGTCATCTCAAAAAGAAGGTAGCGTGAAGGAGAGAACATCTCCAATCAGTTCAGACAGCAAGAGTGATTTGGTGAAAATAGGCTCAGATAGGACATCTGGGCACACTTCTGGTGATGAGCTGGAGACGGCTACTTCTTCAGATATTGAAATAATACCAAGTCCAAATGGAGATGGGCATGGATTTTGTAGGAGTAGTCCTGCCAAATACGGGTTCAAGCAGTCAAAGTTTGATGGCACCACCTCTCCAAACTTAGTCGACTTGGTGTTAGGAAAGTCGTTAGCCACGAAGATTCGTGGTCACAATCGTGAGTTATCCGAGGCATCTGTGCAGAGTAACACTAGTGACGAAAGCCAGGGGTCCGAGAATGATCGGTTGATGAGGCGGCTAAGTGAGATGGCCGAGATTCTGGAGGCGAGAGAGAACAGACTGATGGAGGTGAGCAGGAGTAATGCAGAGCTGGCCGAGAGCAACGCGGACCTCAAGAGCCAGCTGGAGACGATGGTGGCGAAGCATGAAGGTGGCGACATCAACATGATTACGGAGGACTATACTCAGAGGATGTCAGCATTGGAGAAGAAGTTCCAGCAAGCTATAAGAGAAAAAGTTGGTTTTGTTTCTTTTAAATATTTTTTTTTATTTTTTTAGCTAGACTGCTTTTTAATAGCATTGCTCATAAATGTAGAGTGTGTTGAAATATGGATAAAACCTTTATTTATCTATTCAGTGGATAAAGCAATAATGGTATCTCCACTCCAGTTACGGTTTCCAAACGAAATAAGTTTTACCGCGAAAATTCTTTGAACTGGAAATTATGTAGGTACTTCACTAACATCTCATATGTCAAATTCCATTACCTTTCCCTAAACAACCCCGTCGGGCGTCGGCCTTTCGACCGCCTCGGTTCGATTTTTCAACAGACATTCTACCTACCCTACATTTATTCAATAATCTGCACACGGCAAAATTTTACTCGCAGTTCCGGATTTTTCTCATCAAATATTGTCCCTGTATCAAATTTTACGTAAAATCGAACCAGGATCAGCTAAGAAAGCAGCTCGACACCCTCAAGTCGGAGTCATCGTCGCGCAAGAACTCATCTGAGCTCGAGAACTCGTTGAAGGAAAAAGATGAGGTCATCGCCCAACTTCAGGAGGAGGGCGAAAAGCTGGCTCGGCAGCAGTTGCAGCACTCCAACATTATCAAGAAGTTGAGGGCGAAGGAGAAGGATAATGAGCAAGTTATCAAGAGTCTGAGGTAAGTGTCTAAAGTTGTACGTTAATTGATCAAACGTTGCGTTAGTTACGTATTTAGTGTAATTTTTATTGTTTAATAAATATGTTAGCTCAACAATTTTACACGTTTTGTAAGCCAATCCAACATTTATTTCAATGCGATTATTTTAGCTTTGATTCTTTTGATTTCACTCGTCATCAATCCAGTATAGTACATTTACGATGGGCGTGTCTTCCTAATTCTTTAGCGTTGCATGACAATCTGTTTTTCAAACTGTTATTTAGTAACGTTCTCTTGGCCCGTTGGCCGTATCCGACCACGCGGCTAATCTCGACTGGGATTAGCCATCAACGCGGTTTTTATTGTGCTGAAGTGTGTGCGCAATACACAAGGGCGCTGTTACTTGACCGTCGTAGTTCAGTCAGACGGTAGACTGACATGACCGGAGATATAATGTTATTTAGTATCTTTACTCGGGATCAAACTCACTATGGACCAGTTATTCGTTTATAGTAAATCATCATTTCCTTGTCCTGCTCCCAGATAATTTAGGGTCGGCGCAGTATGACTTCACTTCCTTAAAGTTTTAGTAATTATTGGGTATTTTCAAAAGCATGTACAAAACGCCAACCCCTCGGTCACGATTCCAGAGACAAGATATCCGAGCAGACGAGCGAGCTGGAGCGGCTCAAGCGGTCGATGGCGGCCAAGGACGAGCTGGAGGTCAGCCAGGTGGAGGCCGTGTACCGGCTCACCACCGCCAACAAGCGGCTCGACGCTGAACTGGCAGAGGTAACTCCAACTTATTAATTTACTAATTTTTATGACTTTTAGCACAGAATATCTTTTAGTGTGATACGTGACGGGAACACAGTCCTAGAGCGGCATTCGAACGTTACCTTGCTATGAGTAAAATGTAGTGGTGGATAGATTTATGGATGACGAGAATTAATATTACGGTTTAATATCAAAGCGGATAATGTGTTTGTATATTTAAATTATTTGAAATATAGTGTGATAATATTAAGAAACGTATTTTATTCAGTGTCATAATACACACAATAAACTGAAACTTACTGAACTGACACTTATTAAAGGCAGAAGAACTACCCTTTTCGCGCAAGCCTGAATTGATCTAACTCGATGCTAAAACGTCGATGCGTCTTTCTGTTTCTGTCAACTGATAACTATTGTTATGAAGGCTTGTGGTGGATTAAACCGATCAGGTGTCTTTGGATTTCGTTTATTATCCAAAATTAGGTTTTTTAAGAAATACAAAACGAATTGTTCATGTGACGTTTATTTTGTTACTTCAAAAGTCAATCGCATAAAAAAGTATATAAAAACGTAGTGGCCTGAACATCCCGCGCGCCTTGGAAGAATTGTCTTTCAACCACTGGTCGACTCCTCATCCGTTTCTACAGGAAGCGGACAAATCTTGCTGCACGCTCGTTTAGTGTTGCCTGTGGCCGTGCGAATTTCAGCGACTCGGGACACGCCGTCCTTCCCTGAGAACAGGCGTACGATTCTTCCCATCTTCCAGCGTAGCGGTGGAAGATTGTCTTCTTTTATTAAAACAAGAGTGTTTGGAAGGATGTTTTCTATGTTGTCCTTCCATTTAGTTCGTCTCTGGAGCTCGGACACGTACTCTTTGGACCATCTCTCCCAGAAATGCTGCCTGAGTTGCTCCACACGATGATAGCGATTCAGACGTGTAGTTGCCGCAGCTGTCAAGTCTTCACATGGTGGTGCGGTCAGCGGTCGGCCGATCAGAAAATGGCAAATAATCAGAGGGATCCGAAGACAATGGGGAAATGGGACGGGAG
Organism: Pyrausta aurata; assembly: GCA_963584085.1. NCBI lineage: Eukaryota > Metazoa > Arthropoda > Insecta > Lepidoptera > Crambidae > Pyrausta > Pyrausta aurata. The sequence continues at coordinate 768,866 of OY757261.1, forward strand.
TTTAGGACTGCTTCTATTTGCGTCAAGACTGTGCTAAACTCTTCGTATGTTAACCGCGCATTACCCACGACCCGCCTAAGATGATGCTTGGTAGATTTTACCCCTGCTTCCCATAAGCCCCCAAAATGAGCAGCGTACGGTGGAATGAAACTAAGACGGATGCCATTGTTACTGGCAAAATCCATAATTTCATCAACATTGTTTAAAACAGAAGAAATTTCTTTCTCTGCACCTACGAAATTTTTACCGTTGTCAGAAAATATTTGAGTAGGTTTGCCACGTCGTGAAATAAAACGTTTAAGAGCTAACAGATAATCTTGCGTAGACAAACCACTTACAAGCTCTAAATGCAACGCTTTGGTTGCGAAACAAATAAAGAGGCAAATGTAGCCTTTAATTAATTGAGCACCTCTGCCTTTACGATTAAGAATAGAAATAGGACCTGCGTAATCCACGCCGCACTGCATGAATGGGTATCCCGCCTCCAAACGTTCCGAAGGTAAGTTTCCCATCAAAGGCGTTAACGTTTCACCTTTCATGCGAGTACAGGTCACGCAGTTACGAACCACCTGCCCAGCTAGATTTCGAGCACCTAGCGCCCACCATTCCTCACGCATAGTAGAAAGCAGAAGCTGTGGTCCCGCATGAAGCAGTAATTTATGTTGGTAAATAAACAAAATTATCGTAAACCTGTGTTTACTACTTAAGAGCACAGGGTGCCTTTTATTGTAATTAAAATACGTGTTACATAATCTACCACCTACTCGTATTATTTTATCGTGGTCAAGAAAAACGTTTAAACCCGATATTTTATTTACGTCTTTATTATTTTTAATGGTCACCGGTTGATTATTTTCTACTATGATATTCATCAGCAAATGACTGCTGCTGGGAAAGTCGCGCCAGCATTTGCAATGAGGAACTCAATTCGTCAGTAGTCAATGGACCGGTATTGCGAAATCTCTCACTCCGAGTATGCGCGTGCATTTTGTATAAAACGCAACACATAAGCACCAGTACGTTGTAAGCGATTAAATTGTGAAAATCTATTAAAATCAATTAGATCTGAGGACTGTGTACACGTTAAAGTAACAATATTTGGTTTTAATTCTGGTAGTTCCGTATAAATAGGTTTGTCACTCTGGTAATCTTCCACTAAATCATCATCGCGTAAAAATGCAGGACCCTCCCACCACAGACTGTTATTTTCGTATCTCAGGCTGTCCATACTAGCACCTCTTGATAACAAGTCCGCGGGGTTGTTTGTGCCCGCAACATGACGCCATTTCGTATCATGAGTCAGTTCATTTATGAGTGCAACCCTATTCTGAACAAACGTTTTTAATAAATGTGGCGACATTTGAAGCCAACCTTTAACAATTGTCGAGTCAGTCCAGAAATAAACTTGATTAAAATCTAAACGAAGAGATTTTCTAATTTTGTCGTATAATTTTGCACCTATAAGAGCTCCGCATAACTCTAATTTCGGAACGCTAATAGATTTTAATGTACGATGGAGATTACTCCATTTACGATCTAACGTCAAAAACGTTTTTTAGCTAACGTGTATGAATCGCCTAACGAATTTTCCGAATCTCGTGACGGGATGCGTACGGAAAACCTACCATGCTCATCGCGCTGAGTAGTCTCCGAAAATATTTGCTCGCAAACACGTTGTTCATCAGTCAAAGTGTTAGGTACATTAGGTATTTCTTCTAATTCCCAAAATTGTTTTAATTGCGAATCAACCTGAAGAAAATGGCAATGAGCTTTATCTGCCCTCAACGAATAATTACGATTTATAGATGTAGGCCCAGATATAATCCAACCAATTTTAGTGTCTTGGAGGTATGGACCAGATTTGAGACGAATTTTGTTTTCGTTTAACAAGTCCCAAAATATGTCAGCCCCTATCAACAAATCTATTTCTGACGGAACGTCATAAGTGGGATCAGCGAGTTGAATTTCATTTGGAATACGTATAGAAGTAGTATCAACGTGTATCGAAGGTATCTTCGAAGTGATACTCTCCAATACCATACACTTGAGTGCGGCATTAAATTCGTTTATTTTAGAGCGCATGTTTATTTCGCATTGGTGGTTGGACTGAGACACTACCTGTCCTACACCATAAACTTGCATAGTGGACTGTATCAAAGGTACGTTTAAACGTTTAATAGTTTTCATAGTGATGAAACAGTTTTGGCTACCGCTATCGAGCAAGGCGCGTACAGTATGATACTGATCATTGCAGTCAGCGATCTCTACCAGCGCCGTAGACAACAAAACAGTTTGTGATAGCAATGCACTAGATGTACACACGCTATGATGATTAGAATCACAACTTACCGAATCAGCTGAGTTTTGAACAGTGTGCATAGCAGACGACTGTGGGGACGTATAATTTCTACTGCTGTTAGTTAGTTGCGCTTCCGAACCAGAGTTTTTATTACGTTTATCATCATTTACGTTTACGTTTATATTATCAGATATTTCCATATGGAGCAACGTATTATGTTTTCGCTGACACAACCTGCATGGTTTAAAAATACAATCAGCCGACGTATGGTTGCCAGCACGCATGCAATTTTGACATAAACCTTTCTCTTTGACAAGTTTCTGTCTATCGCGAACTGTCAAGTTGAGAAACTTGGGACACGAATAAAGGGCATGACTCTCACTACAAAACACACACTCAATATTATTTTTCTGAACACTTGAACCTTTACTGTTATTACGAGATGAAACATAGCTAAACGTTTGTTGCGAATTGGAATGTCTTTTATCATTATTTAATTGCTTGGGCTCATTAAAACCTTTCGACTGCGTATGATTATTCGTATTCGGATTGGGTTTGATCATATCCAACAAGTCTGCACGGTTCCTTAGGAAAGTCAACAAATCGTCTAACTTTATGCTATCTTTAGAGTTAGATAAAAGATTACCTTTGTGACTCTCCCATTCGCGTTCTGTAGATGCATCAAGTTTAGAAGCAATCAAATAAATAATAATAGTGTCCCACGAATCGGTGGGTTCATGCAAAGATTTGAGTGCGCGTAGGTTACGGAGAACTGCGTCTATTATTTTCCTAATTTGCAATGGAGACTCCTTATTAATTGCAGGCATTGTGAAAAGCGATTTAATATGGTTTTGTACCAACAAGCGATTATTGTGAAAGCGATTTTCTAGTAACTCCCATGCGTGAGTGTAGTTAGGCGCAGTGAATTCCAATGCACTTATAACTTGTAAGGCAGAGCCTGTAAGAGACGAGCGAAGGTAATGAAACTTTTGTATGGCGTTTAGATCACTACGTTCATGGATCATGGTGACATATGAATTCCTAAATTCAAGCCATTGGTCATACGACCCATCAAAGGCAGGTAACTTTATCTCAGGTAACTTTATCGACGCAAGATTATCTGGTTTGTTCGAACAAACTTGAATATTTTTATTTAAACTCAACAGACTTTTTGCAGCGGCAGTCACTGAATAATATTGCGACTCAAATATTTCCCGATACTGTAAATGTGCCTGGGTTTCAGCTTCATCAACAATATTCTCAATTTTGCTCTGAATTTCATCAAACTGTTGAAACAACAGTGAGTTAGCATTTAGTCTCATTTCTAATTCGAATTTGCCATTATCACTCAACTGTGTTTTATCTAATTTATAAAAATACTTTTCAAACAAAGTCAGTCTACCTTTGATGTTTCCTCGCTGTTTTCGTAGATCAGTGAGGTGATCACTTGTAGTATCATCCATTTTACCATCCGTGCTCATTCTGGGAACTTATAGGTAAAAGGTAAAAAAATACCAACCAAAAAACTTACAGTTTCCAAAATGGTGACGTCTTGACAATTTACACGGAAAATAAATTACGTCTCAGAAATAAAATAAAAATGCATCGTCGTTTACGTCGTGTACACTGAAAATTCAATACACAGTATTAACGCAAATATTCGCATAGGGAATGGGTGGAAATAGGAAATTCTGATGGCCTGACCGCAATATACCACAATGGCTTCTCGATTTTTGCCGATTCTTCGTATGAATCCTGCCGAAGGTCCGATGTTATGAAGGCTTGTGGTGGATTAAACCGATCAGGTGTCTTTGGATTTCGTTTATTATCCAAAATTAGGTTTTTTAAGAAATACAAAACGAATTGTTCATGTGACGTTTATTTTGTTACTTCAAAAGTCAATCGCATAAAAAAGTATATAAAAACGTAGTGGCCTGAACAACTATCTAATGACGCCTTGAAACCCAGCTTGCTTAACCATTACCTATGTTTAGCCAGCTTGCTTAAGCTCATGTTATTGCTTTTTGGAAAAATTTGGAACAAGATTCTGAATAGAGTTTATGCGTCTATTTAGTTTTGGGATAGGAGAGATATGATTCGGTGTTAGTTAAACTAGGTATTTCAATGACATAAGTTCTTTGTCGCGACATAAAAGTATATAACGAATGAATATTTCTTTACAGCCAATAAAACCGTAATCCGTTTTATAAG